>CAUYLG010025456.1:0-142088 GCA_963573385.1 Cacajao melanocephalus
TTAAAAAATCTGGAGACAACAGATGCTGGAGAGGATGTGGAGAAATAGTAACACTTTTACACTCTTGGTGGGAGTGTAAATTAGTTCAACCATTGTGGAAGATAGTGTGGCGATTCCTCAAGGAACTAGAAATAGAAATTCCATTTGACCCAGCAATCCCGTTACTGGGTATATATCCAAAGGATTATAAATCGTTCTACTATAAGGACACATGCACATGAATGTTCACTGCAGCACTGTTTACAATAGCAAAGACATGAAACCAACCCAAATGCCCATCGATGATAGACTGGACAGGGAAAATGTGGCACATATACACCATGGAATACTATGCAGCCGTAAAAAACGATGAGTTCATGTCCTTTGTAGGGACATGGATGAACCTGGAAACCATCATTCTCAGCAAACTGACACAAGAACAGAAAATCAAACACCACATGTTCTCACTCATAGGCAGGTGTTGAACAATGAGAACACATGGACACAGGGAGGGAAGCATCACACACTGGGGTCTGTTGGGGTGAACTAGGGGAGGGACGGCAGTGGATGGGGAGTTAGGGAGGGATAATATGGGGAGAAATGCCAGATATAGGGGATGGGGAGGAAGGCAGCAAACCACATTGCCATGTACCTATGCAACAATCTTGCATGTTCTTCACATGTACCCCAAAACCTAAAACGCAATATATATATGAAAAATAAATTAAAAAAAAAAGAACCAACCAATCGCTTACAGAATGAAAATCAGTACGTCAATATCTGTATCTGTCAGGTGAAAGCTGTAACATTTTTTATTGTTCACCTTGTATTGTTCCTTTAACACCCCCCTTCTACTCTTCCTCCCCCCACACACATCATGACCCTTTTAATTGCGGCGCCTCACTATTCCAAGTATGGTTCTTGAAGCAGCAGTATCTGAAAGTTTTATTAGGAAGCTGGTTCAAAGTTTAGAATCTTTGATCCCTACCCAGACATACTAAATCAGAATCTGCATTTCAACAAGTTTCTTACATTAATTCATACGTACATTAAAGTTTGAAAAGTACTGGTCTAAAGGACAGGGTATAGTCTTCATTGTGGAAACAAATGAGCCCCTTTAATCTCTTGTGTGGATAACATGTTACAATTAAAGGGAATAGCATTGGACTTGTATTCATTTTTAAATGGCATTAAAGCACAAATATGCTAAAGAGATAAAAGATGGTACATGCTGAAAGAATTCTGTTACAAATTGTTCAGGGTTTTTGCCTTACATCACAGAAACACAGAAAACAAAATTATCTTTCAAACCAGAATTCAAAAAAATTATAATCTTTCAATTGCTTATATAGCACATTCTACAAAATATTGAAAACCAAATATGCTGTGTTACAGGCAAGTTTATCTGACTTAGAAAAATTTAAATTCTTCAGCTTATCTTGACACTTTTACACTATAGAATATTTTCCCTCTAGGCTAAAATATGATATCTGTTACTTAGATAGATGTGACGTAAAATCACATAAGCTGTTTACTTGTAAGGTTAAATAGCTATTTCTTATACTATAATATAAAGTAGTAAATGTCTCTTATAGCAACCGCATGTATTCAAATATAATATGGGCCTTTGCAGAAGAAACATTTGTGAAATAAATCTTCCAATTTTCTTTGAGCTTCCTTATTAAATAAAAATTGTATTTGCTTTATTGTCTAAAATGTTAGAGTCTTTGCAGAGGTTTCATACAACTTAAGACAGGTTTCTTACTTTTACTGCAAATTTGAATAATATTGTAAGCATATACAATTTTAATATTTGTTTTAAGAAGAATTTATTTAAATTCAGAACACAATAAAATTATTGATGGAAAAAAATCAGTGGTTGCAAGGAGTTAGAGAAGAAGGAGGGATGAATAGGCAGAGCACAGGCTGTTTAGGCAGTGAAACTATTCTGCGTGATACCAGAATGGTGAATACATGTCATTAAATACTTGTCAAAACCCACAGAATGTAAATGTATAACACCAAGAGTGAGCCGTAAACTATGGACTTTGGGTGACAACGTGTGAATGCAGCGTAATCAGTTCTAACACAGTACCATAATGGTGTGGAATGATCACAGCAGGGGAGGCCATGCAGGCGTGGGGGCAGGGAGTATATGAGAATTGGCTCTACTTTGTGTTCAGTTTTGCTGTGATCCTACAACTGCTTTAAAAATTAAAGTTGGGGCCGGGTGGGGTGGCTCATGCCTGTAATCAGCACTTTGAGAGGCCAAGGTGAACTCCTCACCAGAGGTCAAGAGTTCGAGACCAGCCTGGCCAACATGGTGAAACCCCATCTCTATTAAAAATACAAAATTAAGCTGGACGCAGCGGCTCACGCCTGTAATCCCAGCACTTTGGGAGGCTGAGGTGGATGGATCACGAGGTCAGGAGTTCGAGACCAGCCTGGCCAACGTGGTAAAACCCCATCTCTACTAAAAATGCAAAAGTTAGTGGGGCGTGGTGGCGCACGCCTGTAGTCCCAGCTACTCAGGAAGCTGAGGCAGGAGAATCGCTTGAACTCAGGAGGTGGTGGTTGTAGTGAGCTGAGATTGCGCCACTGCACTCCAGCCTGGGCGACAGAGCTAGACTCTATCTTAAAAAAAATACAAAATTAGCCAGGTGTAGTGGTGCGTGTGGGTAATCCCAGCTACTCAGGCAGCTGAGGCAGGAAAATCACTTGAACCTGGGAGGCAGAGGTTGCAGTGAGCTGAGACCACACCATTGCACTCTGGCCTGGGCAAAAACAGCAAAACTCTTGTCTCAAAAAAAAAAAAAAAAAAAAAAATTAAAGTCAGCAGGGTGCAGTGGTCTGCAGTCCCAGCACTTTGGGTGGGATTGCTTGAGCCCAAGAGTTCAAGACTGGCCAGGCAACATGGTAAGACCTCACCTCTATAAAAAATACAAAAATTAGCCAGGCAGGGTGGCTCACACTTGTCCCAGCTGTTCAGGAGGTGGAGGCTGCAATGAGCTGTGATCATGCCACTGCATTCTACCCTGGGCTAGAGAGTGAGACCTTGTCTCTAAAGAAAGAAAGAAGCAATGCTTCTAATATTTACATTTTTTTAAAAGATAAAATGAGAAGAAAAAATAAAATGGCTATTTAAGAAAAAGATATTGACTAGTTCCTATGATATTGGGTTATCAGAATTTAACATCCACAGTCACGTCACTAATGTCCCCACTGCTAAATTTGACTGGCTTTCAAGAAATAAACAGTAAAAAAAAAAAAGATATAAGTTCATATTGACCTTCCTAGTTCTGGCCTTAATCTCTATCTAAAAGAATATTGACCAGTATTTGCACATTATGAGACTAGTGCTCCATAAATAATTTTGATATAATATCACATAACTCAGAAGAATGGGGGACATTCTTTAAACAAAAGAATTTGTTACAACTATCCAGTTTTGTAAGCAAACCTTTCTATTTAGTATTGTTCTGTGTTGTCATATCTACATATCGGGTAGGAAAAACAGCCAAACCAGAACTGAGCAGTTGTGTTTAACTATAAGCTACTTTGCATATTGTTATTAAATGATCATCTATAAATCAGGTTAACTCTAACTCAGCCCAAAACACAGCATCCTGACGACAAAACTCAGGTAAGAGACTTTTCTCCAGAGTGGCCCTTGGGGAAGAAAAAGAACATGATTTTTTAAATTTTACTTTAAGTTCTGGGGTACACGTGCAGATCGTGCAGGATTGTTACATAGGTATACACATGCCATGGTGATTTGCTGCCTCCATCTCCTCATCACCTAGATTAGGTATCTCTCCTAATCTTATCCCTCCCCAGTCTCCCGACCCGCTGCTATCCCTTCCTTACCTCCCCACCCCCAACAGACCCCAGTATGTGATGTTCCCCTCCCTGTGTCCTTGTGTTCTCATTGTTCAACACCCACTTATGAGTGAGAATATGTGGTGTTTAGTTTTCTGAAGAACATTTTTAAGAAAATCGCTAGACACAGTTGATAAATACTGAATTTTGTCAGCTATCTGATTATTCCATTATCTTAAACCCAATTATTGGCCATATAGTGGAAGATCCAGGTTTTGCTGGCAATTAAATCATCTAGAAGAGCAGAAGGAGTTCTGATTTGGAAGTCAGGACACTAGGTTCTGGCCCCTGCTCTGCTACTAACTTTGTAACCTCAGCAACATATCACAACCTATCAGGAATTTCTAAGCTTCCTCCCAGCTCTCACATTCCATAATTCAATTACATCTGCAGTTACAGCTGTTTATTTCTTACATGCTACCTGTCTTTTGTATCTCTGAAATTTGAAGCGTTTATGCTCAGCAGAGCATCCAGAATCTCTTAGGATTTAATCATTAAGACCTCATCATTTATTTCCCAGAATTGTTCTAAGACAGAACCTGAGATTTTCCCAAGATAGGAGTTTTTGTTAGCTGTGCCTGTATCTGGAACCATGGAGCCCCAGCACTACCAACCTGTGTTGCTTTTTTAAAAAAACTTATGCTCAGTTCCTACAAACACATCCAGACCCTCTAGGCTTTCTATCTCGAGTCTCCTTGTTGTTGCATTTTATTTCATTTTCTTACTCTGTTGTCTTAAATCTTCTTCTTTGAATAAAAGGTGATCATATTTAAATGCTACCACACTGATTAGTGAACTTTTGGGAAATGCTCGACAGAAAAAACTTCTCATCAATGTGTCTCCAGAGACACCATGCTCTTTTCTCAAGAATTATGCAGAGGATTGTTAAAACCTAGTAAGTTTTAACTACCTGTGGCATATACAAATGACTCAGATTTCATCTGGGTCAAGATTTAAGATATTGTTTACACGATCTTTTAGGGTAAAAAAAAACCATCACTCAAATGATGATTTTGTATAATTAGGTTTGGTGATGACACCTGCTTTACTTTTTAGTAACCTGTTCATCCACTTTGGCTTGTTAACTACGGCAACAATAAGGCTCTGCTGGTGTCAGAAATGCAGTAACACAGGCTCCACGCCCATTTGCCACCATTTCGCAGCTTCTGCCATACCCGTTCTTTCTCTCTTACCCTTTAGAATTCCTAGCTTGGGAATTTCCTAATGTGTTTCTCTCGGCAACTTTTCCTTTTTGACAGAATCCTGGCTAATTTTTAATTTTCCAGAGATTTTTGTTTTGTTAGTTACTTTAGGTCATTTGGTCAGTAATTTGGAATCTTTCATTTCCTGCTCCTCTGTTTTGATTTAAATTGGACCTAACCCACTTATCTCATCCCCCCAGCCCCATCCCTTTTAAGAAGAGCTTTTCCTGGCATTGACTTCTTTTCCAGCCTCTTTCACCATGACTTACTATAACCCTGTAACCCCGGCCACTCCTCCCTCCCGGCACCCCTGCCCCTGTGGCCCTGGCTGTTTCCCTGCTCCCCTGACCTTCCTACTTGAATTCTGGTCTTAGGGGCTGCTCCTTCCACTGCACAGTGCAGCCTGCGCAGGTTCTGCTGTACTTAGGTAGAGGAATAAGTGCCAATATGATCTAATCTTGCCCTAAACATTAGGACTGTTGGGTGCACGCACGCGCGCGTATGTGTGTGTGTGTGTGTTTAGTATGACAATCACAGATAATAACCCCTCACTCCTAAAGACGTTGAAAAATTAACTTGCTGAGAAATTAATGCCATAGTTCCTTCTTTGATGGAAGCCCACAATTAGACTTCGGGCTGCTTTTGCTTTTCGTTTTCTGTTTCAGGTAGGTTCTTCATCTCTCAACACAGGTGTTTAGGGTAGATCAGTGTTGCGACTCTACAGTGTTAAGGAAAACATAAACCAGGTTTTCTATAAGGTGCAGTTTAGGAAGGAACCCTACGTAAGCATTCATTCATCTCCGAAGAAAGGAAAGAGGCAAATGCTTGGTGCCTTATATGCACAGTCACCCCTCTGAAATGAGGGGGTTGGGTGCAGGACTCCCCTCAGATACCAAAATCCGCAGAGGTCCGACTTATAGAAAATAACGTAGCACTTCCATGTAACCTACGCACAGCCTCTCAAACACTTTCAATCATCTCTCGGTTACTTATAAATACCTAATACAGTGTACATTCTATACAAACAGTTGTTACACTATATTTACAGGATAATGACAAGAAAAAATGTCTGTGCATATTCACTACCCACGCTGCCATCCCTTTTTCTCCCCCTGAATATTTTCTACCCACAGTTGGTTGAATCCACAGACGTGGAACTCACCTATATGGAGGGTCAACTGTTGTTTTTTTCCACTTTAACCTCACAACCACCCTGCAGAATAGTTAGTAGCTCAATTGGACATGGGGAAAAGCGAAAGCACAGAGAGGTTAAGACATTTGCCTAAGGACACATAGCTAGGACACGGCAAGGCCATGTTGAAACCTGAGGGTGTTATGACTGAGAGAAAAAGCTCTTTTTCTACAGCACTACTCTGCCTCCCAGTTAGCTGGCTACACTGCAGTGCCTCCGTAAAATCTGTCGTTGCTATGTGATTACGGTCAAAGGCAAAAAGTAACAGTGGTTTAAAACAGGAGACGGATGCAGACCTATTCACAAAGAAGAAAAGCGTTGGGGTGGGATCTCCTGGGTTACACTGCTTCATCCTTGAGTTCTACAAAAACACAGACACACAAAACCAACAAAATCTAATTACAGGCTGGGTGAGTGGCTCATGCCTGTAATCCCAGTGCTGTAGGAGGCTGACTTGGGAAGATCATTTGAAACTAGGAGGTTTAAGATCAGCCTGGGCAACAAAGCAAGACCCCATCTCTACAAAAATAAAAAAATTATCCAGGCATGGTGGTGCACACCTGCAGTCCTAGGTACTCAGGAGGCTGAGGCAGGAAGATCACTGGAGCCCAGGAGTTTGAGGCTGCAGTAAGCCATGATCACATCACTGCACTCTAGCCTGGCTGACAGAGCAAGACACTGTCTCTAAACATAAAAATATAAAATAAGTAAAAACTTCTAAAAAGCTAAACATAGATGCACTTTACTCAACATATTTACAGTTCTACATATGTAAAAATTTGTAAATTGATTTTGTTTTAAATGTGTAGGCGAAATTTCTCACCTAAAGAAGTCCCACAGTAAACATTTAAGAGCAAATGATTCCTTTTTTGTGTTTTCGGTTTTCCCTCTAGCACTTCAGGTATTATTTATGAAGGCTATGCCTCTGAGTTTGCATGATCATTAGCTAGCTCTTAATTTCCCTAGCATATATTTGAATATTGTGGTGTTTCAGTGTTTCCCCCACACCTTTTTATTTGCACCTGCCTTCACGATCACCATTATACCTGTGTTCCACCTGTACTATTATCTACTCACTCATTTTCTTTAAATCAAATCATGTTTTCTTACTCAAGTAGATTAAGTTTTAAGAGGAACTTTGGCCAGGCGTGGTGGCTCACACCTGTAATCCCAGCACTTTGGGAGGCTGAGGCTGGCGGATCACAAGGTCAGGAGATCGAGACCATCATGACCAACATGGTGAAACCATGTCTCTACTAAAAATACAAAAATTAGCTGGGTGTGGTGGTGGGTGCCTGTAATCCCAGCTACTTGGGAGGCTGAGGCAGGAGACTCGCTTGAACCAGGGAGGCAGAGGTTGCAGTGAGCTGAGAGCATGACTCGGCACTCCAGCCTGGCGACAGAGCAAGACTCTGTCTCAAAAAAAAAAAAAAAAAAAAAAAAAAGCTTTATATCGCTATCATAAATGTGAAATTACTACAACTCACAATAAATAGAAGTTAGTAAAGATACTGAATTCTAGCTGGATGCTATTGCTTGTTGAAGGCTTTGATTTCAGAAGGATTAGAAAGCATTTTAAGCCAGGTGCAGTGGCTTCCTGTGTATGATCCCAGCTCTTGGGGAGGCTGAGGGAGGTGGATTGCCTGAGCTCAGGAGTTTGAGCCCAGCCTGGGCAACATGGCACGACTCTGTCCCTACAAAAAATACAAAACTTAGCCAGATGTGGTGATGCCTGCCTATGGTCCCAGCTACTTGGGAGGCTGAGGCAGGAGGATTGCTTGAACCTGGGATGTTGAGGCCCCAGTGAGCCATGATCGCACCACTGCACTCCAGTCTAGGTGACAGAGCCACAACCTGTCTCAAAAATAAAAATAAAGAAAGAGAAGAAAATAAAAAGAATTCTAGTGGTGTGGTGTGGAAGACACATTCTCAGCAGACTAAGGTTGTATCTTTGTAACCACAAGGATTGAAAGAGAATTGAAGGAGAGTAACTTTCTCACAAGGCGATTCAATGTTATTTAGTGCTGTTTCTGTGTACCATCAAAAATCCTCTCTTACTACACGCAACATAACACCATCTTGTTGTCCACGAGCTCAGAAATTAGTCATCAAAGCAGAAAAGTCTTGGAAACATTGATCTCCAAGAAAGTAGATTATATCTGCTCTCTTTTGATCTGACCAAATTGATAAACTTGGTTATGTTTGCAGGTTAAAGAGGAAATGATGGACAACAGAAGCAACTCTAGTCTGCCTGACAAACTTCCTATCTTCTCCAATTCTGCCTGCTTGCCAATGACCAGGTCCTTCTATCTGGAGCCCACGGTCACTTTCCACCTGCACTCGGAGGCCCCGGTGCCGCCCCCTTATTCTGAGGAGCTGCCACTGCTGCCTTTTCCCAGCGACTCCCCCATCATGGGAAATTATGGTGAACCCTGCCCCTTCTCTTTCCCGATGCCTTATCCAAATTACAGAAGGTGTGAGTACTCCTATGGACCGGCCTTCATCCGGAAAAGGAATGAGCGGGAAAGGCAGCGGGTGAAATGTGTCAATGAAGGCTACGCCCAGCTCCGCCATCATCTGCCAGAGGAGTATTTGGAGAAGCGACTCAGCAAAGTGGAAACCCTGAGAGCTGCAATCAAGTACATTAACTACCTGCAGTCTCTTCTATACCCTGATAAAGCCAAGACCAAGAATAACCCTGGAAAATATTCCTCCATGATAGCAACTACCAGCCACCATGCCGACTCTATGTTCAGAATTGTTTGAGTCAGTGTTTCCAAATAGAAATGAATAATATCACAAAATGGGGCCTCATCATTCGATAGTTTTTCCTGAATGTAATTTCTGTGTGGGCAGGAAATAGCTCAAATGCTAACCTATGCTGGGTATTACTCAATCGTACTAAACATGATCTCACATAGATTGAGGAACTGCTTTGCTTATGTCTTTCATGAACTCTAGGGGAGCAGGGGGCCCCAGACTCTCTGCATGTCTCACCCTGCCCATCTCACAAGCTTGGCCAGGGACTCAGGTATGAGAAGCTTTTGTGGAAGCCTTTAAAGTATGTGCTGGTCATCTCTTCACCGAAGCTTCATGCTGAGCAATCACAATGAACCTCCCTTCATTTGTCAACATTTGGAGATTTTTTTAAAGAGCATGTTCTGCATCTTATTTTTGTGGGCAACACTTCTAACCAGCAAGAACACAGCCCAAGGAAGGGACCCAATAACCTTTCAAAACCCAAACTGCTGCCTGTGGTGAGGGCCCAGGGTCCTCCATGGAGAGGACAGGCATCTTCCTTTCCCACCAGGAAGGAGTCAGCCTGGAGCCCCTGGAGATTTTTATTTACCGGGTGTTGACAAGAAGTCACCACCATGGGAAAGTGTCTTGGGGCTAATGCAAAAGTAGTTTACAAAACCTTGTTGTTATTTGAAATTATTTCACATGCATCATTTTCCTACATGTAGACTTCCTCAGGCAACTTAGTATAGGGTTTATGAAGGCAGGCCTGCATTAGCAGTATAACTCTGCTACCTCTTCTCTATGTCTTGGTTCTTCTCCACAAAATGAGAACAGCAGTACTCATGTGTTTATGATGATGATTAACAGAACTTGACATATAGTAAGTATGCATAATCATTAAAATTTATTTAGAGATGGGGGTCTTGCTATGTTGCCCAGGCTAGTCTCGAACTTCTAGCCTCAAGCGATCCTCCCGCTCCTGTCTCCTAAGGTGTTGGGATTACAGGTGTGAGCCACTGTGCTTGGCCATCATTACTGATTATTATCATCATTTTCTTGTCTATAACATCACCATTCTCTAGGTTCTCTAAGCAAGAAAAGCTGGAGCTGCCAGGCCTTTCCTTCATACCTGGGAAGGACAGTCCCTGCCCAGTATCTTGGAGTCTGCTTTCAAAATGTGTCTATTTCTGCTTCCATGGCCAGCTTCAGCTCTTCTTTCTCCTTTAACTCCCAGGTCCCATGTGTCCCCAGGCCCAGTCAAGAACCTGTCTATCACACACTGTCTATCACACTCACCTCCACTGCTATGCTTCTGTGAAGTCTTTGCCAACTTCCTATCCCAGCTGTTACTTGTTCCTTTATTTCTTATAAATACTTCTCTTGTGGCTGCTATCCTGCTATCTTTAGACACTTTACACACCTGTCTTCTTTAGTAGACTGCAAGCTCCTTGAAGATGATTCATCCAGACTTATTCATCTTATATTTCTAGTACCCAGCAAAGCGCCTTGAATCAGGAAGGTGCCCGTGAATATCTGTTGTTACTATTTTCTTACTCCAATCCCGTCACCTGTGTCTGGGTCATTGGTAGCAGTCTCCCGTCTGGCCTCCTGGGCTGTGTTCTCAACAGGCTTCACCCTCACTCTCTGAAAGTATTTCATGTCACTTTGTCGCTTAAGCTGCCTGATGACTTCTGAATGCCACCTTGTTTAAATTTATCAGCTTAGTTTTCAAAGCTCTCTACTGCAAAACAGAGCAGCAAACATAAGAAGCCACGTTTTCTCATCTCTGTTTGCCAGCAGCATTTCACAAAGCCCCTGACTCTTACCTCGGGCAGCTATTTTGCTCTCGGGAAAGATGCTTTGCAGACACAACAGGACAGAGTACACGCCCTTCTCCCTTCTCCACACTGTCTCCTACCCGAGTCGCTAAATTCCTTAAAAGAACACAGAATATTATGCAGCCATAAAAAACAATGAGTTCGTGTCCTTTGTAGGGACTTGGATGAATCTGGAAGCCATCATTCTCAGCAAACTGACACAAGAACAGAAAGCCAAACACTGCATGTTCTCACTCATAGGTGGGTGTTGAACGATGAGAACACGTGGACTCAGGGAGTGGAGCATCACACACTGGGGGCAGTTGGGGGGATAGGGGAGGGACAGCGGAGGATGGGAAGGGATAACATGGGGAGAAATGCTGGATATAGTATACACCTAAAGTAAAAAAAAAAAAAAAAAAAAAGACAAATGGCCCTAGTTTTGGCCTTTTCCTATACGTAAGATAACGTCTGATGGTGTTAGCGATGATGCCTCTGTATCTGTAACAAGAATTACTCTCACATCCAAACCTGACGTGAGTCTGCTTTACTTGATTTTGCACATATTGAACCCATTTCCCCAAACAGAAAATCACAGTCTTGAAAATGTATCCTTCTCTCTTCTCTCTTGCTTCCTACCTACACTGGAATATTCTCTTTTTCCCCTCGTCCACTGAAATCCCACTGTCTCATTCAAGAATCCTTTCACAGCCAGAGACTTCGTGGGTCTTTCTTAAACTGTGTGTGCCAAATAACTCAGCCTAAGTATATGGTCCTGGGCAGCAGTCATTCTCCCGACTAAGAAGTTATGCTCTGGGAGGGCAGTCATCAGTTAAGAGGATTTTGGTTGCAAGTAAGAAGAGGCCCAATCTAGAGTGGCGTAATCAATAAGGGGAATTATTGGCTCACATAGCTGAGGCCTAGCGCAGCAGCACTGCCTGCAGGCAGGACTCAATAATGTCACTGAGAATCTATTTTCAGCTGGGCGTGGTGGCACATGTCTGTGGTCTGAGCACCTCAGGAGGCTGAGGCAAAAGGATGCCTTGAGCCCAGGAGTTTGAGGCCAGCCTGGGCAACCCTGTCTCAAAACAAACAAACAGTTTCTGAGGTCTATCCTCTCTGACTTTCTCTGGGAATTGCTTCAGTGTCCCTAAAAGCCTGTCAGAGGCTCTCAGAACAACCAGCTTTCTTGTTCAGGCACAGGAAGAAAGAGAAAGCCGGGATTCCCAGCCAAAGCCTCCAGATTCCCGCCGATTGGAGAGGTTCAGGAACACCAGGAACATGCCCCTGTCTAACCAACTGCTGGGGCCGGATGGGGATGGAAGGGGTGGTTGTCACCCACTCTACCCCTGGAGCTGGCCCTGGCCTCCCTATCCACATGGATCTGCCAACCAAACAGGACCTGGAAGAAGGTAGAAATGAATGTGGGGGAGACACCTCCAAACGTGCCTGCATAGTAGGCACATAACCAGTGCACAGCGACTGTCAGAGGCTACCAAGTCCCAGCCCCTCCCACAAGCGGAATCTGGACTTCTGTTCCTTTGCCACCAGTGTCCCCACCTCTCACTCCAAGTGGTCCCAATACCTCAGCTCCTCAATGGAGTCCTGCCTGTTACAGACAGGCCCACACCTTTGGTTATTTTGGTTTAGACGAGGGACAAATTCTATCCTAGAGTCCCCAGGCCGCCAGTGGCTCCCCCACCCCCACCTTTAGCGTGTGCAGAGAGGAGGCCCTAAGTTTCTTCAGAGGTGGCTCCTCCCTCACAGGAGTCCCCTGGACCCACGAGGGCTTCCCACCACCACTGACTCTTCTAGCAGTGGGCACACAGAGCTTTGGAGAACTGAGGCCACATTGGCCTTTCTCTCTCCCTCTTCCTCCTCCTCCTCTCTTTAAAGGGAAACCTGGAGAACACCCCCTCCCCGTCTGTCCCCCCATCTGCCTCCCAAGGCCTCCTGCCCCCCTCTCCACACGCTCAGTGCACTCACTGGCCACAGACCACAGCGTCCCCAGGCTGCATCCATGGCAACCGGCCTGGCAACCAGGAGTTGGCCGGTTGGGCTGAGGCCCTGAGCCCCAACTATCAGAAGGTGCCTGAGGCTAAGGTAGAGACTGGGAGTTTGGGGCTGTGGGTAAGTCCTTTTGGGGGTCAGACCTGTGGACGTGGGCAGGGGCAGACCCTCACCAGGCTCTGGCAGGCTGCGGCAGTGCGGCTTGATGGTGGGCCCGGGGTAGCAGCTGTCTCCTCTGAACGGGGCTACAAAGGGGGTGGGCGGCCCTGAGATCGCAGCTCACCTGCGGCGAGAACGAGTCTTGCAGGTGGCCGGGGAGGAGGAAGGAGGAAAAACACTACTAGAAGTTGAGCTGCTGAATGCGCCAGGTGCTTTCTATGTATTCTATCCTGCGTTAACTGGAGGGCACGGGTTAAGTGAGCACGCCGCCAGCAGGCTATGAGGGAGGATTTGAAGCTGGGCTGCTCTCAACTCACAGCTCTTGCTCTTACAATCCCTTCCCTGTTTCTTGAGTGAGGGTTGCCAAGGCAGGTGACTCAAAGAGGAAACTATGAGAGTTTGTGGGAGCAGGTGGGGCATGGACTCAGCTGTCCCCAGAGGCAGCTGACCGCAGAGCTGAGCCCTACCTCGCCCAGGCGGCTGCCGCTGGTTTTAAGCTGCAGCTCAGGTAATGGTGGTGCCTGTTCTCAGGTGGATCCTCTGAAGGCCATGGAATCCTCCACAGGGCCCGGGATGCCTTTGCTCAAATACTGCAGCGCGGCCACGAGCCTCAAGGCCCCTGGCTGGGACAGTGCTGCTCCACCCTGGGACCTCTCCTTCACCTACCCCGTTGTCCTCCAAGTGCCCTGGCTCACCGGGCACAAGCCCCTCACAAGGTACCTGTCTCTGCTCCCTTAGGGGAAGCAGGTGCTCCTTTTTCCTTCATTTCTGACTGTCGGTGGCAAACCTCGGTGGAGAGACTTGCTTCCTGAGAAGGCAGAAAGGGTTCTTCACTGTTTGGCCTATCTGCATGGGGTCTGTCACTCCAGCCTCCTCGGTGCTCCCGGAACCCTCCATGGTTGACCTGGATTTTGTCCCACTTGGAGCAGAGCTGCAGAGGCTGCAGTTGGCATGAGTGAGAGAAGGCAGTTAGGGATGGCCAGTTACCAAGGTTGTAGCTCATCTTACCATCAACAATGAGACTTGGCCAGGTGCAGTGGCTCACGCCTGTAAACCCAGCAGTTTGGGAGTCCGAAGCAAGCAGATCACTTGAGGTTAGGAGTTTGAGACCACTCTGACTAACATGGCAAAACTCTGTCTACTAAAAATACAAAAAAATTAGCTAGATATGGTGGCGCACGCCTGTATTCCCAGCTACTTGGGAGGCTGAGGCAGGAGAATCGCTTGAACTCGGGAGGCGGAGGTTGAGGTTGCAGTGAGCTGAGATCACACCACTGTACTCGAGCCTAGGCACAGAGCTAGACTCCGTCTCAAAACAAAAAAAAACAATGAGAGTTGCTCTGGCACCATATGAGAAATCAGCTAAGGTGGGATCTCCAGGCCCTTCTTCAGGTTCCCTCAGTACCCTTCCTTTGTTTAGGATTTTCCTAAATGGGATCCTCAGTCCACTTACTAAAGGTGGATACAAGAGGGCAAAGGCACCGCAGCCTATATGCACCTGCAGAGTGTGCAAGCTCCAGGGACTCGCCTTCATCTGCCTGATGCATTCTGCCCACGTGGGGGGACGTGCCAGCTTGAATGACCCTTAACGGCTCCCTTTCATGATTCACCTGGTGGACCATCCTGTTCAAGGCCAGAGTTAAGCACTAAATTTTAGATGCCAACGAGCACAGGAGGGAGGCTGAGCAGGGGCTGAAGGCAGCTCAGCATGGGCCTGCAGGGGCTCCTTGGCACGAATGGCCTGGGTGCTGTGACGGCCTGTTGATGGCAGCAGGAGGCAGACAGGCCCCCTTTGCATTCAACCATGCCCACAAAGTAAAACGGCTTCTTCCAAAACCCAAACCCTGATTCAACAACTCTCCTAGGCCAACTGGCCCTGATCACAACATTTTCCGGAACCAGCATCTCCTTCTTCTGTCCCACAGCCCCTTAGTCAGCTCCTCTGGGTTGTCCCTCCCCAAACACGTCCTCATCCCTCTAACCCCACAGCACCAAGAGGCATTACGATTTTGCCCCGTTGGTATGACCATCCAAGATTCCATGCCTCATCCTGGAATCCCACACACGACCTTAGGATTTACTTTCCTGGCACTCTTTTCTTTTCTTTGTTTGATAGGGTGTCTCTGTCACTCAGGCTGGAGTACAGTGGTGCCATCTCAGCTCACTGCAACCTCTGCCTCCAAGTTCAAGCACTCCTCCTACCTCAGCCTCCCAAATAGTTGGGACCACAGGCTCGCACTACCACACCCAGCTAATTTTTTGTATTTGGTAGAGATGGGGTTTCACCATGTTGCCGAGACTGGTCTTGAACTCCTGGGCACAAGTGATCCATCCGCATCGGCATCCCAAAGTGCTGGGATTATAGGTGTGAGCCACACCTTTCCAGTCTGTTGTCTAGTGTCAGAACAAGCATTAATTAACTCGAGTATATCAAGGCAAATTATTTTTTGGTTGCCTTGAACCAACTCTCAATCCACCAAGGATGGTTCCCCTCACTGTCCTCTCCTTCTGCCCCTCCCAGAGGTTTACCTTATCTTTCTAGAAGTCATAGATTGCCACTTTCCACGTGGATTTCTGTTCCACCTGCCTCATGTGCTGTGGTGCGCCCCAGATCTAACTGTGAAACATGTTTCTTGGTGTGTTTAGAGCTCGTTGCTCTCCGTCCATTACTTCCATTGCTTTTTTCCAGCTACGCCTCTTCTTGCCCGTGTCTCCCCATTGCCAACCTAGCATGTCAGGGGCCTGGCTGTCTGGGAAGAGCTGGAGATGCTGCCAACACATGGGTCCTGGCAAGAAGGGAAGCAGATGGCTTTTACTACAGGGCTCAAATAAAGGCCGCTCCTGAGGCAAGTCCCTAACCCCCAGCATCTCCCTGGCGTGCTCTTCTGGGTGGCCCTGTCATACCCGACACGTCTTAGCTGTGCGCGTCCCGCAGGCTGGTTTATTGGATAAGCACAGCTCTCCCGTTGTCATGCTGTAGAAGTGAACATGAAATACGAGTGAGTGTATTAGTTTGCTAGGGCTGCATAGCAAAGTGCCGCAAATGGAGTGGCTTAAATCACAGAAATCTATCCTCTCCCATTTCTGGAGGCTAGAGGTCCAGGGTTGGCAGAGCTGGTTCCTTCTGGGAGCTGTGAGGAAGAACCATTCCTGTGTCCTGCTTCTGGCTTCTCATGGCTTGCTAACAGGCGTTGGTGTCCCTCAGCTTATAGAAGCATCACCTTGATCTCTGCCTTTCCCTTCACAGGGCTTTCTCCCTGAGTGTGTCTGCCCACGTTTCCCCCTTTATAAGGACATCGATCACACTGGATTAGGGACCTGCCATATTCAGTCCTCGTCTTAACTAATTACATTTCCCATGACCCTATTCCCAAATAAGGTCACATTCTGGGGTCTATGACTTCAACATATGAATTTGGCAGGGGGCCAGGCATGGTGGCTCATGCGTATAATCCCAGCACTTTGAGAGGGAGGATCACTTGAGGCCAGGACTTCGAGACCAGCCTGGGCAACATGGCGAGACCCTGTCTCTACAAAAAATTTAAAAATTAGCCAGGCATGGTGGTACATGGCTGTAGTCCCAGCTACTTGGGAGGCTGAAGCAGGAGGATCACTTAAGCCCCAAACTGATGGTCCCATTGCACTCCAGCCTGTGGGAATAGGGTGGAGGTGGGGAACGGGACACATTCAATGCATAACAGAGAAGAAAATTCACTTTAAAAGTAATTTGTTGAAGAAAATTCAGTGTTTTGAATGAACGCCAGCCTAAGGGAAAGAGGGACGAGATGTGTTTGCTCACGTGCACGAGTGTGTGCTGGTACACAGATGCACACTCCCTCCATGCTAGGGGCCAGGCCTGGCCTGTATTTCAGTGGCTACTCACTTCCTGCTTTTTTTTTTTTTTCTTTTTTTCAAAGTCAGGCTTTGTGAATGTAGATTCATGAAGGGAAGACTAGTGTAAATTCTCAAAAAATGTGAGTTTCGGAATTTCCAATAAAAAGTCAATCTTCAGCTAGATGCAGTAGCTCACACCTGTAATCCCAGCACTTTGGGAGGCTGAGGCAGGCTCATCATGAGGTCAGGAGCTCGAGACCAGCCTGGCCAATGTAGTGAAACCCCATCTCTACTAAAAATACAAAAATTAGCAGGGTGTGGTGGCACCCGCCTGTAATCCCAGCTACTCAGGAAGGTGAGGCAGGAGAATCGCTTGAACCCGGGAGGCAGAGGTTGTGGTGAGCCGAGACTGCACTATTGCACTCTAGCCTGGGTGACAAGAGCGAAACGCTGTCTCAAAAAAGTTTTCAAATTTTCAAGTAACTAGTATGTGAATTAAAATGAAATGCTAGCAAAGCTTTGCTCAAATATAGGTTCTGTCCAGTGACTTGGTAAAGATAATTTATGACCAGGTTGTAGTTCTCTTCTAAATCATACCAAGTACTTGGAACAGCTTGTACTTTTAAGTAGCTCCAGTACTGTGCTCTCTTTCTCTATTGATTTGTTTAGCTAACCCTAAGGGCGGTGCTGAGGGCGGCTCTGTGGCCAGTCACTCCTCGCCCACATGAGCCTCACAGGTGAACGACAAACCATCCATCCCTGGTTGGTCTTGGACACAGGAACTATGCTTCTTGGGGTGCTGGAAGGAGGGGATTGCATTGAGAAAAGGTCCAGGGAGGACCCAGGTTACTCCTGGCAATTGCAGGTGAAAAATTTGGTAGAAGGAAAGAAAATCAGGCAAAGGAAGGGAATGGAAAGCGAGAGGCAGGAAGAGATCCACAGGAGTTGCTGTGGCAGGAAGTAATCCCCAAGAGTTGCCTGTGGCAGGAAGTGATCCACAAGAGTTGCCCGTGGCAGGAAGAGATTCAGGGAACTGCGACCGCACCACAGCCTGCCTGTCTCGGCTATGACTGACTCAAACCAGCATCTGCCCAGTCCCTTCTTTAGGTGCCTGTCACTATTTGGAAGGCAGCCCCTGGGCCTGGTTTGGGGGCATCGTAGCGAACCTGGGTGCTCCCTACTGTACTTCGTAAT
The DNA here is from genome assembly GCA_963573385.1 of Cacajao melanocephalus. NCBI lineage: Eukaryota > Metazoa > Chordata > Mammalia > Primates > Pitheciidae > Cacajao > Cacajao melanocephalus. Next base: position 18,009 of record CAUYLG010025456.1, read on the forward strand.
GCCAGGTCTTATTGAGTGTTTTCTTTCCCACAGCTGGAGAGACAGGGTGCCCTACTTGTGGAATTTGAGGCTCCTCTTGTCGCAGGCCCAAAGCTGCCAGCCCAGCAGCAGAGCGTGGTCTTAGAAGAGAATGTCATTCCGCTCTTACCATCTGTAGGATACTCACTGAGACCAGGGGACACAGTGCTGGCACTCTGGGAGCCAGGCCAACAGCAGTATGGCCCTGGCACCGTTCTTTTGGACTTGGAGACAAGAGATCCCCAAAGAGGTAAGAAAAGCTGCTCTGACTCATCAGTCCCTAGAAGGAGCCATGCTGTAATCAGGCCAGAGGAGAGAGCCAAGGGTGCCTACAGCTTAGGGGTTTCTAAGGCATTAAGAAAAAAATTCTTACTTGCTTGCCTGCTGCTTAATCTTGAGGCAGCAACAGATCCCCTAAGATGCACATTGTATCTTTCAGATTATAAAAAAAATTGTAATCAGGGAAAGTGGCCTAAAACTCTCATGTCTGTGTTGGTTAGCTAACCATGGTTTAGCTACTCATGACCCAGCCCTCACCAGGTCCTTCAGGGACTGGACAGTCCTGGGTCAGTCAGCACCATTGTTATTCAGAGAATGACAGAAGGAGGCTTCTACTGAGAACGCATTTTGGTTTCGACAAGAAAAGTGAGCCCCTGCAGGCCACGGTAGTTGAGGAGGCAGGGAGGCTCAGGCAAGTCCTCGGGAAGTGGAGGTAACAACGGTGCCGGTGAAGGATGTTCCTGGCAGGCTCTCCACGGAGAGGTGCATGTGAGGAGCCAGACGGCCAGAGCAGAGGGGCCAGGCTGAAACTCTGCCTTTGCCTGTGCGGATAGGAGAGCCTTTATCCCACGATTAGGAAGTGGAAACTACTTGAGAGGCTGAGGCTGGAGGATGGCTTGAGCCTGGGAGGTTGAGGCTGCAGTGAGCCATCACTGTGCCACTGTACTCCAGCCTGAGCCAGACCCTGTCTCGGAAAAAAAAGAGAGATAATTATATAATCATAATGAAATGTTGCTGTTTTCTGTTATGTAGCATCAAAGGAAGAAGAAATCACTGTTTATTTCTGGAATGGCAAAACCACTAAAGTGCCCATAGGTGGGGTCCAGTGGGTGTCCCCGGCCATCTGGAAGAAGGCTGTGGAGAGGCTGCACAAGTCTTTCACCAGGGAGCACTCCAGGCCCCTCCACTGGGCCCCTTGCTGCTCTCTGCTGGGGCGAGTCACTGGGTGCCTGACCAGTGAGCTTCCTCCAGGCACTCCATTCCTGCACCCTCTCTGCCGCCCTCACGCCTGCTGCCAGCTGCTGTGCCAGGGCTGCCTCTGTGGCTGCCCCTCATGTGGCACCACCTGGTGGCCTCTAACCAGGACCTCAGAAGTCACAGCCAGAGAACTTCCAGAGTTGGAGCTGGAGCCCACAGCACAGCTTTTGCCCCTGGAAGGTCCTAAAGAGGAGAAAGTAGCAAGGCACGCTCCTCTGGCTGTTTCTTCCTCCTCGTCCTCCTCCCGTGAACAAGATGATGTAGAGAATGATCTGGAGATGGGCCCTCCTCAGAGACTGATGGTGAACAGTGCAGTCAACACAGATCCTATCCTTCTCGAGACACCTCTGAGGCAGAGTGGCCTCTGTCAGCCTGGGTGGAGGTATTGGAGGAGAAACGGGCCTGAGCCGCACCCTGGGAAGCCAGGTATACCAGGGGAGTGGGCTTGCCTTCTAAGGCAGGGGCTGGGGCCCTGGCTCCCTTCCCTCCATGTCCCTTAGGAATCTGATGCATGTGTCCACTCTGTTGAGACTGGAAGTAATCCTTGGGAGTCTGGTCATGCTGAAGAGGCGGCTGTGGGAAGAGGGAAATAGCAGGTTTTCATTTCAGCTATGAGGCCCAAAAAGCAGAAGGATGAATGGATCTTTGTGCTAAGGTTGCATGCCTATTTAATACCTGCCTTTTTCTTTCTTCGCTCGTCTCTACTGACAGGGCGCTGCCATTTCTGTTTTTAGCCCCCTCCTTTTTTCTTGGAGGCCTTGTTTTTTCTCTGGATGAATAGTCCAAACACCTCCAGGTGTTGAGAGTCAATGCACTGAGGCATAAAAACTGGTCTTAAGCATTGGTCATGAAGCCCCACTCTCCTGCTGGGCCCCTCCGTAAGTGAGCGGGGAGGACCCGGCACTGCCATGTGCTGCTCACCCCTCACGGCCGACAGGGGAGCCATGTCCTGTTGCTGCTGGCAGCCTGCAGCCGGCCCCACACTGCATCACCTCCCGCTGAGAACTGTGGCGTGCCCTGCTAGGTTCGGGGAGCCCATTCTATCTAAATTCCCAACGGAGCCCGGAAAGAGCAGAAGGCGGTCAGAGCTGCGTGAAGGAGGTGGCCTGGATAAGTCTGGCCCTCGACAAGATCCTGGGGGCCCTGGGGTCACTGAATATTCAGTGGAGTATCCGGGGCAGGGAGGCTGTGAGGTGAAGAAACACCACTGCTAAGGGCTTAGATCTGTAGGCACTGCCCACACTGGGCCCACTTTCTTATCACTTGTAGAGAGGTCATAAAGAAAATGATACCAAACTCCTCTAGAGTTTTCATGCTAAATTCTCCATAGCTCCCAATGCCTTCTGCTCCAGCAGAGCCTGGAGAAAGAAAGCTGTACCTACCCAACAGACAGGGGTCCGTGGGGAGCAAGTGAGGCAGCGCCGAGCCCAGCACAGGGGAGAGGAACAATCTGAGGGGCCGTGGGGGCCAGACATGCCCTAGGTATCGCATCTGTGTTCCCATTGCTGTGGCTTGCTTCATAGCAATCTCTAGAAGGGTTCCAAACCTGATTAAGTACAAATTTCCCCTGGCCCTACATTTACACAGCTCTTACCGCTACTGCCAAAGCCACTTACACCTACAGTCTCTCTCCAGCACCGCATTTAAACAGATCCACTCCAAAGTTATCTTCTCCCCCAAAATAAATTCTAATAATTGACTATAAAGAAGAGAAATATAGTATCTTCAGGTAGTTGGCCTGGCTTTCCTGTTAGGTACTGAATCCTGTGTTATGCTCTAGGGAAAGTTCCTGGGGCTGACCCATGAGCATCATCATCAGCATGTTCCCAAATATATGGAGGGCATGACCGAGAGGGGGTGTGGAGACCTGGCCTTCCCCAGCCCTTACCACACATGGAGAACTGCCTGTCATGGCTCACTAATGAAGATAGGCACAGAAAACCACGTGCGGGTCAGGGCAGAAACAAGGCAAACACCAGAACTTTGCTTTTCTCCCCTCCAGGTTTCATATATTTTAGAGGATATGTGCTGTTTTGCTTCTCCTAAACATGCCTGATGTTTAATCCATTCTTGCTCAGTACTTGATATCCATTTTTTCGAGTGCTGATGCTCAACAGTCAACTTTGAGCTTTGCCTCTCACAAAAGCTCTTGCATAGGTTTCTCTGCCCTCCACACTTTGTTACTTGCAGTTACAGGCAGTGAGAGGTTACAGTTAGATCCTAACGGTCCTAGGAAGGCCAGATTGTCAGCAGCTGGCAAGGAGGTGCTTTCTGCCTCTTTTGCTTGTGACTGAAACAGGATTCAATCTGTAAGTTTAAAAGAAACTGAAAAAGCGTTCCTTCCCTTTTAGATTGTTCTATTCCTCAGGAAGTCACATCTCCCATTATTTTTGTTTTGCCCCATTATTCTCTTATTTTTAGAGACAGAGTGAGTCTCACTATGTCACCCAGGCAGGACTGCAGTGGCACAATCATTGCTCACTGTAGCCTCGAACTCCTGGGCTCAAGCAATCCTCCCACCTCAGCCTTCCAAATAGTTGAGACTACAGGTGTGCACCAATGTACCCAGTTTAATTTCTTAAAACTTGTTTTTCCATAGCTTGTAGTGTCTTCTCTGTGGTCTATCAGTGATCAGTGAATGTGTCAAAGCTCCTTTAACTGGTGGTAGTCGGTTATCTTTGCTTGCCCTGCTGGCAGTTTAAAAAACACATCTAATAACTTCTTCACAACTCCAAATCTTGGGTATCAGGTAATCTTTCCCCAAACCATAATGGCCAGAAATGTTAACAAATTTCATTAAATTTAAGATAACACTTTGGGAGGCTAAGGCTGGAGGACTGCTTGATCCCAGGAGTTCAAGACCAGCCTGGGGTACAGGCTGTTTCTTTAAAAACTAAAAAATTAGCCAAGCATGGTGGTGTGCACCTGTGGTCCCAGCTACTGGGGTGGTGAAGAGGGGGCAGATGACTTGAGCCCAGGAAGTCGAGACTGCAGTGAGCTGTGATCACGCCACTGCATTCCAGCCTGGGTGATACAGCAAGACCCTGTCTCAAATATATAATAAGTCAATGAAAATAAAACATTGATGTGAACTGCCAGATACTTCAGTGATCCTTGTTTTAATTCTATTTACTCCATCAAAATGGTGGCATATTCAACCTAAGTAATTGACTTTTGCATTTAGGAACAAGATATTCCAACATCTGGAAAGAAGAAAAGGATCACAAACAGCAGAGAGTACAAACCATAGTATTGGCGACTACCAAGGAGTTGGTCTCAAAAGCAACCAACAGGAAGCCACTGCAGACCCTGCCAGGGGAAGCTGAACACAGAAGGCGGGGTCAGAGCTCTGCAATACATCAGTGGAACAAGAATTCCCCTTAGACTAAGAGCGCTGAGGATCTAGGTAAAGCAGAATGGCTGGAAATGGACTTCCTAAGGACTCTGCACATGGGTCTTAGACCTTTTGGGTCACATCCCCTTTGAGAACAGTAAAACCTATGGTTCCTTTTCACACAAGAATGCGCATGCCCTCAATTTTGCATGTAATTTCCAAAGGCTTACAGAACCCATGAATTTAATCACAGGCTTCTTGGGGGTACAAGGATCCCCATTTAAATGACCCTCTGTACTATGGTATTGGGTAGGGGCCTCCTTTATTAGGCCCCCATATTAGGAATATGGAGTCTATTCCTCACTAAGAATAATACAGCCCTACTTAAAACTTTGTTTCCATCATATAAAACACTGGCACCTTTCCCAAGGAAAGGTTTATGTTCAAAATGAGATAATCACGAGGCAACAAAACTGGGAGATGTCACAGTACTGCTGTGGCAGCTACAAGAAGTTTGGGACACAGCAATGACTTTTGTTTTTTTTGAGACAGGGTCTCACTCTTTCACTCAGGCTGGAATGCGGTGGCATAATCAAGGCTCACTATGGCCTTGAACTCCGGGCTCAAGTGAGCCTCCCACCTGAGCCTCCCGAGTGGCTGGGACTACAGGCACATGCCACCATACCTGGCTAAATTTTTTACTTTTTGTAGAGATAAGGTCTCACTGTGTTGCCCAGGCTGGTCTTGATCACCGGGCTCAAGTGATCCTCCTGCCTTGGCTTCCCAAAATGTTGGGATTACAGTTATGAGCCACTGCACTCGGCCACATCAATGACTATTTAAAATCAGTGACTTTTGGTTCTTAAAACTGCAGTCGGCATAACAATCTATGGATTATTTCCCCCTTTTATAGGTAAAGAATAAAGATGGTAAATACTTGCGGAGAGTTATACAGAGTGGCTGATAAGGTCTTCTTCAAGGGAAGGAGGCAGAGGACAGGCCACAGGTAATAGTCAAATAACCAGCAGCATCTCCACCCCATGAAGACCTCCCTGCAGATGAGCAGCAGGAAGGTACCTGCTGTGAGGGGCGCAGGAGTGTGGGGGCCCAGCCCTGGGGCTCCCTGCCAGGGCCCTGATGAGGTTGCTTTAAGATGCCTCTTCCATGGAAGAGGGGGTCAGCCTCTTTGGGCAAATGTGTCCAGAGCCACTCTGCCACCTTTCCATAAAGCCTATAGTTGTACATAAGTGACATTTTGTTTTACCTTTTAGTAACAATAAAAATTAATCTGAATTCTCTTCATTTCCAAATCTCTTTATTATCACAATTAACCTTTACTTGGAAAGCAAGCAGTAAAATCTGTTCAGACAGCATCGTTATATTACTGTCAGGCAAACAAGGATAGAGGACTTCTACACCCTCAAGAAAGGCACACTGAAAGAGACAGATGCCAGTTCCCGGGAAGGCTGACCCAGTCAGCACTAAAAACAGGATTAGTGTATAGCTATTAAGAGAATCATACAGTGGCTTTATTCTTACTGCTTAAAAAAAGGTGCTGTGATGGCAGTGATGGTCAACATCACACAGGGAAGACCAGGTCCACAGTTTGTCCAGAATCAACTGCTACCACATGAGTCTTCTTGGTTAAGTCATTTGAGCCCACGGTGACAGAATAGGTCCCTGGATATACTTCTATGTAGAGGTCCTTAGAGACGTTCTCAGCCTGGAAGGAAAAGAGGATATCAGCAGTTTAGAGATTTTATATTCCAGTGCCACCATGGCCCCCCACCAGGCTACCTGTGCATGCAGAGCTGTGATGGAATGAAGCACTCATGTGGGAGACAGAGGTCCTGCTTTCAAGGCTCAGCCTGCTCACGTACAACACTGTCATTTTCGTAGGTCTCAGCCTTTCCTTATTTCTAGAACTGTGATAATACCTATACCTCACAAATAAGCATGTGAAAATGCTTTGTAAATGCTAAGTGTTACAGGAACATGAAGGACAATAAAAACATTCTACTTGGAGTTAGGCAGAGGGAAAGGCTAGAGGCCACGGTTCTGAGGATCAGAAATAGACAGTGGCACTTAGGTAAGCAGCAATGGCAAGGTACTCAGGAGTAATGAGAGCCATTCTTTTAAACTGTGCTTTGCTAAGTTCACTATCGGGAAGATGATTGGCATTTTTTTCATCCTAAAGCTCACAACAATATGAGTGGATTCCATTTTGTTACTGAAGTAGCAATTCAGCTGGATGACAAAACTCTCCCTTGGAGAACTGGTTCTCTCAAAGTACAAAGCATTGGAAGCCAGAGTTAATGGAAAGATTTTTATTTAGAGCCGAAGTGAGCACAGTCTTCCAAGGGTAGACTTCACTTATGGCTGGGAGGCAGGTCACAGCAGGTGCGCAGGCAGAGGATGCGTCTCAGTTCAAATGACAAAAGGATAAAGTCACAAACCAGAAAAGAGCCTGTAATTAAGGGCCAGATTGACAGCTCAGATGCCATTACATGCTTACTCAATGCTGAGAAGGGGCCACAGGCAGAAGCTGTCAATTCCACTACCACACATGGGAAAAGCCAAACTACGGGCCAGCAAATTCCACTCAGAGGAATAAATGATCATGTTTACATTTTTATGAAATTTGCCCTACTCCTTCCGCCTTGCAGACGGATTCGAAGCCAATTTTTCCAAAGCTGTTTTATGTTGTATTCTTTCATGCCTGTCTAGTTACTTCGAAATTGGAAGTCTATAATCCTTTAACTGATATAAATGTGTACAACAATGTCATAACTATTTATTGGTTGTCAACCATGTAAATAAAAGTCGTTTTTAGAAAATAAGGTTTTATTAGAATTGCAGAAAGCCCAGGATGCTTCATTTGTCTGCAATAAGGAAACATGGAAGGTAAGACTGCCATGTGTGACTATTATACTGTGGAACGTCAGCAGGTGTTGAGAGATGTCTAAGCCTTAGCAACTTACATTTGTACTAGAAGTAGAATATTCTTGTTACCAACTCCAGAATACTCCAAATCCCTGACTAGTAGCAAACTGTATACAAACAAAAAGTAAGAAATGTATTGCGGCACCACGCTCAAGTTCCTTTCCTCAGAATTCTAGCGCTTCCAAGTTCCAAAAAGATCCACTGGCTTCATGAACTAATGAGTACTTTATCCTAAAAAAGAAAAACTCATTATATGTTTTTATAGAAAAACATTTGCAGAAAATGAGAACAAATGCCTTCAAATGTTTTGGAACCTGATCTCACCAAATGTGTATGTTTCGGAATTTCAGCAATGGTTTTCACTGTGTTAGCAGGAGGATCAGGACCCTCCTGCTGCTTGAACAGATGGTGGAATTCCAGCAGGACCTGGTGCCAGCCCAGCTGAGCTGAAGGAACTGAGATGTGAATACTTCACATTCTTTCCAACCACAACTATGAATTCAGGCACAAAGAGTATCCCTGAAGCTTCGAGTGAAGGAAGAATACCAAGAAAACCTAATTTTACACTGAACAAAATTTTGTGCACCCTTCTTATCTCAAAAATACTATAGACTCAATTCAGACAGCCCTCTAAGAACCATGTCAACTGGCTCACGGAGCTGTAATGGTGATGAAACTTAGTGCCTCAGCACTTCCATACTCACGGTCCAGGATGCCTCTGGAGTATGCTCTGGGACTTGATAGATGTCTCCAGGACCAAGGGATGTCCTTCTTCTGTCTTTTCTCTGAAGAGACAAGTAGAACACCGATTTGTGCCCAAGCTTTGACTTTTGGATTATAAAGAGAAGCTTTCTTCTACCTTATCAGGAGTTAGTAATTGCTCTGTCAGCTTTTTCTAAGTTGTCATCTAAGCTATTAAGGCATTTTTTAGTAAATTCTGTGAGGTATTTTTAGCCAGATGTTTACTATAATTTTCATCCTTACACAGGCTTTGGAGTCAGACACACCTGAGTTTAAGTCCTATCTCTGCTATTTACTAAGACAGATTAACTTCTCTGGGCCTTGGTTTTCCAGTCTGTAACATGTGACTCTTGGATCACAGGGAAGATTTAAAATGCAAAAGTGACTGACACTTAGGTTCTCAGTAATTCTCTTCTGTGCTTTTTCTAGGAGTGGGGGTGGTCCTAGAAGGGACCACCTGACTGATAACGGCTGACTTATAAAGCCAATTTCCCTTAGAGGGAACTTACATTTTAAAGGAAGGGATGGACATGACTCTTCCCCACGTGTCACCCTTTAGGGAGAGGTGTGCTTAGGTAAGAGTTCAGGCTAGGCCAGAAAAGGAGGCTCAGGACTCAAGCTCTGGCAGCACTCCTCCACCTTGCAGGCAGGGGAGGCGTGCGGGAGGTGCTTTGAGTGTGCACTCAGCCCTTGCTCATGTCCCTGTGCCCAGTCTCCCATCCTTTTCCTAAACTTCCTCCCTCTAACACCCCAAAATGGCTGACAGACCAAAGAAGTCAAGAATCCAGCTTAGACTCTGGATTAGACTCTGCTCTTCAGTTTGCTATCTTTGAGTCCAAGTAGGGTAGTTTAAAACAAAAGCAAAAACCTAGTCTCCTCAGAAATCACTGCCACCACCTCCTCCTTTGAATCAGTTCAGTAAGCAAAATCGCTGGCATCCCCAGAATGACATGTGGTAAAAAGTAAGTTTGTAGTGAGAGGCCCTTAATTGTTATGCATCTTTACAAAAAGTATTTTGTTAATAGAGACCCCTATCTCCACACTTCCCTTCTACTTTCTTTTTAAAAATTATGAAAGACCAGGCACCGTGGCTCACGCCTGTAATCCAAGCACTTTGAGAGGCCAAGGCAGGCGGAACTCCTGAGGTCAGGAGTTCAAGACTGGCTTGGCCAACATGGTGAAACTCTATCTCTACTAAAAATACAAAAATTAGCCAGGTGTGGTGTGTGCCTGTAGTCCCAGCTACCTGGGAGGCTGAGGCAGGAGAATTGTCTGAACCTGGGAGGCAAGGTTGCAGTGAGCCGTGATCATACCACTGCACTCCAGTTTGGGTGACAGAGCAAGATTCTCTCTCAAAAAAAAAAAAAAAAAAAAAAAAACCAAAGATATGACAGTTATCATTTACCTTAAGTAAAAAATGTAATTATTGAAACTCTTCTCCCTCAGCCTGGGCAATATGGCAAAACCTCATTTCTATTAAAAACATTAAAAATGAGTTGGGTGTAGTGGCGTGCGCCTGTAGTCCCAGCTACTCAGGAGGCTAAGGTGGGAGGATCACCTGAGCCCAGGAAGTCAAGGCTGCAGTAAGCCGTAATTGTGCCACTGCACTCCAGCCTGGGCGACAGAGTAAGACCCTGTCTCAAAAAAAAAAAAAAAAAGAAAAAAGAAAAAAAAAATTCTGTCCCTAGATATAGAAGAGGATATTTGGAGCTCTTTTATAAAAAAATAGAGAAAGGGGCCAGGCGCAGTGGCTCATGCCTGTAATCCGAGAGCTTTGGGAGGCTGAGGCAGGCGGATCACGAGGTCAAGAGATCGAGACCATCCTGGCCAACATGGTGAAACCCCGTCTCTACTAAAAATACGAAATTAGCCGGGCATGGTGGCACACGCCTGTAGTCCCAGCTACTTGGGAGCTTGAGGCAAGAAAATCGCTTGAACCAGGAGGCGGAGGTTGCAGTGAGCTAAGATCACGCCACTGCACTCCAGCCTGACAACAGAGTGAGACTCTGTCTCAAAAAAAAAAAAAAATAGAGAAAGGATTTATGTTGCCCAGGATAGAGTGCAGAGGATAGTCACAGGGGCAATCATTGCATGCACCACGTTCCAGGCTTGGAAGCTCTTTTCTTTAAACCTGCCCAAGAATCCCATGGCCCAGGACTACAGGTTCAACTAAAGATCCTACAGTGGCATCAATCTTCTATTTTTGACAACCTCCTATTTCACATTCATTGCTGTAAGTTCTCTAAGGTGATGAATTTATACATTTCTGTTAAGCACTGTAATGCCAAGTCGCACAGGCATCCTTTGACACAAAGTCTAGTAAGGGCTCTTGAATATAGGGTGTTGAATCTTGGTAGACTGAAGGCATAGTGCAGGGCAGTTGAGGATACTTACCTGACCATTCCCTTTGTCAGAGCACATGTACAGCTTCGACTTGCCTCTGTGATAACGATAAACATGGGTTGCCCCTCCTTCCTCTGGCACAGATGAGTAATATTTCTAGAGAAGTAATGTCAAAGATGTTAGGTAACCAAATTGTCATGTCGAGTTTTCAAAACACTCTGGTATTTGGGCAAAGTACGGTGAAGGAGGGAGGCAAGACAGCAAAGGTGAATTACCTGCCCTCCTGACAGGCCTCTCAAGTCATGCAGCAAATCTTAGCCCACCCAAAGTGGCTGCAGAGAAAGAAATGCATTTGGCATCACCGTGCTGCCACCTGCTGCCTCTGTAAGGCAAGAACGTTGGCCAACTAAAGGTGGGCAGGACCATGCTCTCTGCCAGGTTAAACAAATTTCACATCTTTGCCCTCATGTCAAATACACATATCCTTTCATATCCTCCCCTAAAAACTGTGAACAGTTCCATGTTTATTGTCTAAGTCTCAGACAAGGACAAGGGAAGAGAGGGGTACATTTTCTTGAGATTTAGAAACACAGCAGGAAATGAAACATAAACCCAAGAGCTCTGCAGCCCTTTTCTCTGTGCTTCCAGTGTGTGGGGGAGTGGAGGGAGAAGTCTCTAATTTAATAAGAATCTTCCAAAGGATGGGAAAACAGTTACATTTCTCTTGTCTGCTTCCTTCCTCCCCCTTGAAGTTAGCCTTAGACTTGCCCTTGATAATGACTAATGATGAGGCCATCACAGGCCTGCTTGTTTTGAACACAGGGTAGAGACACTGTCTAAAAAACATGTGACCAAAAGAATGAGAAGCTGGGGAAAGCACTTGAGCACACAGACCTAAAGATGTATTTTAGTGGCTGTTTCAAACTGTGGAGGCAAACCCAGTACACAATTCTTAATTCTATCTCTAGAAAGCCAAGGGGTTCTAAGGCTCCATTTCATAATGGAGACTCCAACTGATGTGTGAACTAAAAATCAAAATGAAGAACAGCAATTTGCTAAACCTCAAACCATAGACAAATATTATTCCTTTTGCTGAACCATGAACCAAGTGTTTCATCACAGTAGAGCTGAAGTTATTGATTTTTCTAAAACCACTGAACAATACAAATAAGATAAAAATATTCCCTGAACTATTCCTCATTGGTTGGAATCCTATTCTTGGGGTCAGAGATTCTTATAAAAGATGTAGAGACCGGGTGCAGTGACTCATGCCTATAATCCCAGCACTTTGGGAGGCTGAAGCAAGTGAATCACCAGGTCAGGAGTTCAAGACCAGCCTGGCCAAGATAGTGAAACCCTATGTCTACTAAAATTATAAAAATTAGGTGGGCGTGGTGGCAGGTGCCTGTAATCCCAGTTATTCCGGAGGCTGAGGCAGAGAATTGCTTGAACCTGGGAGGCAGAGGTTGCAGTGAGCTGAGATCTCACCACTGCACTCCAGTCTGGGTGACAGAGTGAGACTCTGTCTCGAAAAAAAAAAAAAAAGTAGAAAGGGCCAGGCACAGTGGCTCACGCCTGTAATCCCAGCACTTTGGGAAGCTGAGGCAGGTGCACCACTTGAGGTCAGGAGTTTGAGACCAGCTTGGCAAACATGGCAAAACTCTCTCCCTACTAAAAATACAAAAAATAGCCAGGCATGGTGGCATATGCCTGTAATCTCAGCTACTAGGCGGGCTGAGGCAGGAGGATCGCTTGAACCTGGGAGGTGGAGGTTGCAGTGAGCTGAAATCATGCCACTGCACTCTAGCCTGGGCAAGAGAGCAAGACTTCGTCTCAGAAAAAAAAGGTGTAGAAACATTAGAGTTTTTTGAGATCTTAACATACGAAACTGAAAAGGACAGAAACAAGGTATTCTCCTCCTTCTCCCTTGTGATCAACCTCCCTACAACCATGCAGAACTCACAAAGTGGTAAGGCTGCATGAGGCCAGAGTCTGCTGTAATTCCTAGAAGACAGCGCCTTCCATGCAGGTAATTTCCTTGAATGTTGTCTGGCCTGCCTTCAACATTCCCTAAGTATAGAAACATGAGTTGGTTGGGCATGGTAGCTCACGCCTGTAATCCCAGCACTTTGGGAGACCAAGGTGTGCAGATAACTTGAAGTCAGGGGTTCGACACCAGCCTGCCCAACATGGTGAAACCCTGTCTTTACTGAAAATACAAAAAGTAGCCAGGCATGGTGGCACGCGCCTGTAGTCCCAGCTACTCCGGAAGCTGAGGCAGGAGAATCACCTGAATCCAGGAGGCCAGGAGGCAGAGGTTGCAGTGACCTGGGATTGTACCACTGCACTCCAGCCTGCGTGATGGAGACTCCACAAAAAAAAAAAAAAAAAAAAAAAACAGAACCCTAATATTTAACTTACTTGCTATGGAATTCAGCAAATAAGCTATTTTCCCCCCCACTAGACTGAAAATCACTGAGGCGAGACGACCTTTTCTGACTTTTCATTGCTGTATTGTCAACTACAGAGTTAGGCATTCAATAAAAATTTGTTGGGTGAATTCTAATTTGCATTTACGCCCTGGTTTAAGTCATTGACTGATTACAATCTGCCCACGGAGGCTGTGCAGGTGAAACAGGTAGTCTCCAGATTCTCCCTAAATTCCAGAAATATCCACAGTGTGGTCCATCACCAGGTGATGGGACATAGCTTTGGTTGACACCAACTTACCCCACACTGACTTGAAGTATAGTCCATGAATTCAGCCATTGTTCTGAAGGAAGCACTAAGGGTTGGGGGTCTCTCTTCTCTCTATTTGAATAAATGGCAAGTCACAGGTTAGATCTAGGATTCCCTGCTGGAGAATGAAGCAATTTTGAATAGCCTCGTTTTTACTTATGAAAAGGCTCTGCAAGTTTATGTCAGAAAGAAGGATGTTACTGAGAAAGAACTCCAACTCTAAAAGATAGACATGCAATTTATCCAGGACCTAAGAGATAGATTTACGGGCTTTCCTGTTTTATCAGAAGATAGCTGTAAGATTTGTTTTTTAAAAAGTAATTGGCCAGGCGCGGTGGCTCATGCCTGTAATCCCAGCACTTTGGAAGGCCGAGGCGGGCGGATCACAAGGTCAAGGGATCTAGACCATCCTGGCCAACAATGGTGAAACCCCGTATCTACTAAAAATACAAAAATTAGCCGGGCGTGGTGGCACGCGCCTGTGGTCCCAGCTACACGGGAGGCTGAGGCAGGAGAATCCCCTGAACCCAGGAGGCGGAGGTTGCAGTGAGCCCAGATTGCACCACTGCACTCCAGCCTGGCAACAGAATAAGACTCCGTCTCAAAAAAAAAAAAAAAAAAAAAAGGAATCAAGCAGGGCTGAACACTACCGTTATTCTACAGCTCCCCAACAAGAATCTGTCAAATGTAAAGCGTTTTGAAAGGACTTTTCCATTCATTGTCCTGATTCTTTCCAGCTTCCGCTAAGGGGAGGTTTCCTCAGGTGCTTTGGCGCTGAGCTTGCCCCTGGCTGCCAGCCGGCCGCCGCACTGCGAATGACTGGGGCGGTCCCCCGCACAGCGACCCTCACCTCTCCCGGGAGAAGGCGCTGTGGGCCGGCTGCCGGCTCTCTCTCTAGGTGGGGCACCTCCCGGGCAAGGACCCCCACACAGCCTCTGGGACGCTCCAAAGCATGCCAGTCTACCGCCCTCCTCTTGGCCCGCTCCAGCACTTCCAGAGCCAGCCTTGCTGAGCGCTGCAGGGAACGTCGGTCCACTCCGTTCAGCGCCGCGGCCGCCAAACAGTTGTCCATGGCTCCCTGGGTGGGCACATAACATACAAACGCCGGCGGGTCAGCCGGGCCGCGGCGACCCTGCTCCAAATCCGGGTAGAAGCCCCGGCCTCGACCTCCCCGGAGCCCACCGCTCCCGGTCCGACCCCAACGCGCTCTCCAGCCGGAGCCTAGCCAGGACTAGACCTAGTGCTCCCGCCCCTTCCATTTCCGTCTCCCACCTCCGCTACGTAAGGCGCCCCCTCACCCGGCCCACTTGTCAAGGCGCCTGCGCACAGCGCTCTCCTAGGAAGAAGGATGGGCCTGGCGCTCCCGGCACCGGCGCAGCAAGCCATTGGCGGTAGGCCGGATAGGCGGGGCGGCGGGGCTCGTCCTGCGCCAAACACGCCTTCTGCGTCCCGGCCGTGGCTTCTGCGCGCGGTTGCCTGGTTAACTGCTGAGCGCTGTAGGCGGGGCGCGGGGCGCGGGTGGCCCGGGGCCGGGGACCGGGGACTGAGTCGAGCCAGCCGGCCAGGGCATCTGTCTGCGCTGTCGGAGGAGCCCCTGGGCGTGGGGCTGACCCTTAGAGGGCTGCTGCGCTGCTTAACTTGATGAACCTGGGGTATAAAGGCAGGTGGTCTCCTGTTGGGCTGAAAATTTGGGGGCACCAGGTAGGTAGGCAACATAGCGAGAACCTGTGTACACACACACACACATAGCAAGAACCTGTGTACACACACACACACTCACACACACACTAGCCAAGAGTGGTGGCGCGCTCCTGTAGTCCCAGCTACTCAGTAGGGCCGAGGCTGGAGGATCGCTTGAACCTGGGAGGCGAAGGTTGCGGTGAGTCGAGATTGTGCCACTGCACTCCAGCCTGGGCGACAGAGTCTGTTTCAAAACATCGTGGGGAATAAGACAAGTGCCTCCAACCCCTCTTTTTGCTTGGTCTACATTTTGGGGTGTCGCTACTCTTGTTTGAGGAGGTGATTAGGCCAAACTGTGTGGCTCCCAACTTGGCCTTTGGAGAAGGGAACAGCTCTGGATGGAGGCGAGACAGAGGCGGGGAATGTCTGCAGCTGTTCCTGACCCCCGGGGCAGGGGGCTCCTGAGGAGTTGTAGGGTCTCTCATTGACCTTCACTGCGACTTTCTCGCCCGTCCACTGGGAGGTACGGATTCACACATTTTTAGAGACCTGTTCTCTTGGGGTCCCACTCCATTTTTCAGGAAGACTGCACCATGTTTAAGTAAGGAACTGTGAATCGTTACCTGTCACTCCACTCCGCTGGTTATCTGGTAGGAGGTACAGCCCAGACTCTCAGTGTTAATTAGTGACTCAGCTGCACCACCCAGCGCACAGCAAAGCGTTGATGCTTAGGAAGGTCCCGTTTGAGGAGCACGCTCAGTGAGGGTCACTTTGAGGGACACAAAGAAATCCTCCTTTAAGTCTCCTCTGTGATTCATGAAAAAGGAAAGAAACCCTCCATCCTCAGCTAGTCTCAACAGATGGCTTCATGAGCAGTTATTAGGTACCAGGTGAGTAGTAGGAGATCAATACGACCTCCGACCTCCGTCTGTACTATTTAACTTTTGCAAATTTCCTGCTTTCCCCTTGTGAAAAAGAAAAACTGACTGAAACCCTTCATTATCCTTGAGATGCTTTTTCATTTTAGTGATATTCCAAAACATTTCCTTCAATAAGGGGATCAAGTGCCTCCTGTAGAATATAGTGGTTATACGTGCATGGGGTCCTGTATATCCACTCCGGAGAGCTAGTTTGAATTCTGGCTCTGACATATTTTTTTTTTCATTTTTTTCTTTAAAATTTTTTTTCTTTTCTTTTCACTTTTTTCCTTTTCTTTTTTTTCTGAAATGAGAGTATCCCTCTGTCAGCCAGGCTGAAGTGCAGTGGCACGATCTCAGCTCACTGCAGCCTCGACCTTCTGGGCTCAAGCGATTCTCCTGCCTCAGCCACCACGCCCTACAAATTTTTAAACATTTTTTGTAGAGACAGGGTCTCGCTGTGTTGCCCAGGCTCTCTGTCACTTTTTTTGCTCTGTGATTCTGGGCAAACACATTACTTCTTTGAGCCTCACTTTTCCTCATCTCTATATCTGGGGATTTCAATTAGAATCAACTTCTTTAGACTGAGCTGCTTTAGGGCAGGGACTGTATCCCTAGTGTTTACTGAGTTTAAGGTGCATCTAGTATTTACTATTTTGTCTGTCACAGTAAGGGCTACAGATAGCTCTTGAATGTGTGAATTGGGTTGCCATAAGGATTTTGTGAGATAATTCCTGTAAAATGCTAAGCACAATGCCCTGCAAAGAATAAGTGCTCCGTAGACTTAGCTAGCATTAGTATGTGCCAGGCACTGTCCTAGAAGTTGTGGAGAACAGAATGCGGGTCAAACTAAAGAATAATAAAAAAGGAAAGAATACACATAAAATCTGTAATGCCAAGAACAAAATATTCGGATATCCCATAAGATTGACACGCATAAAGTGCTATGATGCTTAGGAGACTGTGTTGAGCTGGGAGGATCAAGAAAGGTTTTGCAGATAATACAGTTTTCACGCTAGGCCTTGAAGGATGGCCTAGGAATTCGTGAGAGAAGAGGTAGATAAGATACCTTTTAGTTGCTTTTACAATAAATGTGGTTGAAGTGGGATGGAATTTGGTCCTCTGTTTCTTATGGATTTCAAGGTTTTAGCGCCATAGCTTTTACTTGTGTCTGTGTAACCAAGAGCAGGCAATTTAAACCATCCTGTACTTCAGTTTTTCCACCTATGAAATGAGAATAATAATAGCACATTCCTCGTAGGGTTATTGCGAGGATAAAGTAAGTTAATATATATAAAGTGCATTAATAGTACTTGGCACATAGAAGGTGCTCAATAAGTATTAGCTAGTATTATCTTAATCAAGCTTCAGCCTGGCCTCCCAAAATACACTCTCACCTAGTACCACAGCCACACCTCATCTCATTTGTCTCTTCCCCATTCTATTTTAGTCATTCCAGTTGAACCATTACTTTCTTTTTGGCAGGTCAGCTCTCTGAAACCTTTTCCAGTGGTTCCCAGTTGCCACCTCTGTTGCCATAGCCTTAAAAAATTTTTTTTGGTGTACTTTCCCAATCTAATTTAAATTATGTGTAGTTATGGTTTCTTGTCTCCCAACAGCCTATCAATATCAACTCCTTGAAAGGAGAAACTGTTCCTTATTTGTCCCTAAACATTCCAGGGCCTGTTAAGTAGCAGGTGTTCAATAGATATTTGTTGAAATTACTCTGATTTAATTTTTTAAGTTAAATAGACCTCTGTTAGCCCAGATAAAGAGGTGGCTTTGTGGTAGTTCACACCTGTAATCCCAGCAGTTTAGGAGGTTGAGGTGGGAGAATCACTTGAGGCCAGGAGTTTAATACCAGCCTGGGCAACATAGTGAGACCCCTGTCTCTATTTTAAAAAAAATTTAAAAATTAGCCTGGCACAGTGGCTCACACCTGTATTCCCAGCTACTCAGGAGATTTAGATGGGAGGATTACTTGAGCCCAGAATGTTGAGGCTGCAGTGAGCTATGATCGTGCCACTGCATTCCAGCCTGGGCAACAGAGTTAAGACCCTGTCTTAAGGGAAAAAAAAAAAAAAGTTGGCTTTTCTATTAAAAAAAAACTACCTACATGCACTTTAATGAATGTAATGAATATTCAATTGTAACTACGTTTCTCAGAATTTAACATTTAAGAAATCTATGGGAAAGAAGATGCTTGGAATGAAACTGAAGCCAAAAGACTGATTCTAAATTAAATCTTTGCATTTATTTTTATTTTTCTATTTGTAAATATATTTATGTGCATATTTATAATTTTAAGGTTCATTCCGTAAACCACAGAGAGACTTGAGAGACTCCTTTTTTATCTTTTTTAAGATTACCTGGGAGTAATGATAGAACATGACCTACCATGAGGTCCCTTGTGCATCAAATACAGCCCAAGCCAAATGAAAGCCATTGGTGAGAATTGACAATGGAATCGTAAATGGAGAGAGGACAACTCATTAGGAATGTGCTTGGTTGACAGAGAAATAAACTGTCAGTATTGACAGAGAAATAAACTGTTGATGGGAGTTTTTTTTAATGACCTCTAGCTTTACAAGGGTAAGTTCACTATGGAGAACAGATAAAAGTTGTCAAGGTTCTATGTTTTGCAGTAGATGAGTTGAAAGAGGTCTTTAATTGCGAAATGAGGAAAGAGACTGGTGATGTGTTTGGAACTTTTTGAGGAGAAAAAACAAGTCCAGTGAAGAGCAATGTAAATTCGTTTTCTTCATGTGAAGGGGGCCAAAAAGGGTTAAAAACCCAGGATGCAAAAGTGGGTACTGGGCCAGAGTTAGACAATGATTTATACTGTACATACCGGAAACTGTATAAATTATTTTATTTGACACATGGAATTGTTGTTTCTCCAGCGGACTTAAGAGCTTTGGAATCATCACAGCTTTGTAAAGTAGTATTGCAGTCTGAGTCGTTAGATCATTCATTTAGCCTGATTACATCAACTCATTGGGTTATTGGGGAATGAAAGAAACTCATTACCAAAATTATCATCTTGATGATATAGATTAAAGAAAATGAGTCAAACTTCTGAGAATTAATTTTTATAATCTGTTTAAAATTGAATGGGAGTTAAAAAAATGGTTACAGAGCAGGAATGATGCAAATCTTGTCATTTTTAGAAGTCAGAGATTAAAGGAATAGTATTTGGAAGATATTTAATATAAATAGTTGAAATTCATGTAGAGTTTTTTTTTTAAAGACTACTTTATTGAGGTATAATGTATATATGATAAAATTTACCTGTCTTAAGTGTATACTTCAATGATTGTTAGTAAATTTACAGAGTTGTCAACGTTACCAAAATGCAGTTTTGGAACATCGTCATTACCTGAGAAAAATCCCTAGTTCACACCATATGCAGTCAGTTCTCAGCTCCTACCTCTGGACCTGGGTGACCACTGTTCTGCTTGCTGTCTCTGTGAATTTACCTTTTCTGGACAATTCATGTAAATGGAATCTGATAATATGTGCCCCTTTTTTTTTTTGCCTGGCTTCTTTTAATCAGCATAATGTTTTCAAGGCTCATACATGTCATAGCATGTATCAGTATTTCATTCTTTTTTATGATGGAATACTACCCGTTTTATGAATATGCTACATTTTGTTTATCCATTTACTGGTTGATGGTCATTTGAATTGTTTCTAGTCTGGGCTTATTATAGACTTTATTATGCATTATCTGTACTATATAAGATAATGCATGTTTCCATTTCTCTTGGGTAGATACGTAGGAGTGGAATTGCTGGGCAGTGCGATTAATGTATGTTTAACATTTTGAGAAACTGCCAAACTGTTTTCCAGAGTGACTGTGCCATTTTACATTCCCCCAAGCCATGTATGATGGTTCCAGTTTTTCCACATCTTCCCCAGTACTTGTTGTCTTTCTTATTGTAGTAATTCTAGTGAGTATGAAGTAGTATCTCATTGTGGTTTAAATTTGCATTTTCTTAATAACTGATGAGGTTTAGCACCTTTTCTTGTAGTTGTTAGCCATTCTTATTTCTTCTTTGGCGAAATGTCTGTTCAAATCTTTTGTCTGTTTTAAAGTTGATTTGTTTGAATGTGGCTTTTGTTAAAAAACAAAACAAAATTTGTTTGTTTGATTTCTTTATTATTGAGTTATGAGAGTTCTTACACTGGACAAAAGTCTTTTATCAGATGTGTAATTATTTTTTTTGAGACAGGGTTGAAAACCTCTGTCAGCCTTTGTCACCCAGGTTGGAAGTGTGGTGACATGATCTTAGCTTGCTACAACCTCAAACTACTGGGCTCAAGTGATCCTCTCACCTCAGCCTCCCAAGTAGTTGGGAATACAGACATAAGCCACTACACCCAGACCAGATGTATGATTTATAAGTATTTTTACCCAGTCTGTGTCATATACTTCATTTTCTTAATGGTGTCATTTGAAGCACAAACATTTTAAGTTTTGATTAAGTCTAATTTATTAATTTTTTCCTTTATAAATTGTGCTTTTGGTGTTATATCTAAGAAATCTTTGCCTAACCTAAGGTCACAAAGATTTTTTTTTTAAGATGTTTTCCTATTTTTCCTCCTAATAGCTGTATATTTTAGTTTTTACATTTAACTTTATGCCATTTTGCATTTTTGTGTATGAGGTAAGGGTCTAGATTCATTTCTTTTCATGCAGATCTTCAATTTTCTCAGTATCATTTGTATAAAAGACTATCCTTTTCTCATTAAATTGCCTTGGCATCTTTGCAAAAAATCAATTCACCATAAATGTGAAAGTTAGTTTTTAGACTTTTAATTATGTTCTATTATCCCTATGTCTGTCCTTATGCCATATCACACTGTATTGATTATTGTAGTTTTGTAGTAAGTTTGGAAATTGTGAAGTATATTGACTGTATTCTTCATTGTCAAAATTATTTTTATATTCTAGTTAAGTCATATTTCCATAAAATTTAAATTCAGTTTATCAACTTCTGTGCAACAACTGTTGATGTTTTGATAGAGATCATATTGAATTCATAGATCAATTGAGGAAGAATTACAATCTTAACAATATTGGGTTTTTGAATTTATGAACATGGAATGTCTGTCCATTTATTTCAGTTTTCTTTAGTTTTTTTTTTAACAATGTGTAGTGATTAGTGTACATCTTGGGCTTCTTTTAACAGATTTATTATTTTTATGCTGTTGTGAATGAAATTGTTTTCTTAATTTCATTTTCAGATGAAATTATTGCTAGTGTATAGAAATATAGTTGATTTTTTTCATATTGATATTGTATCCTGTAACCTTGTTAAGCTCATTTACTTCTTATAAGAATTTTTTTTGTTGATTCTTTTGGATTTTCTACATACTGGATCAGATCTTCTGTGAATAAAGAAAGGCTAACTTTTTTCTTTTCAATCAGGATTTTTTTTCTTGCCTAATTGCACTGGCTAGAACCCATACTACAATGTTGAATAGACGTAGCAAGGGGAAAATCTTTGCCTTGTTCCAAATTTTAGAGGCAAAACATTCAGCCTTTTACCATTAAGTATGATATTTATTTTTTGTAGATGCTCTTTATTAGGTTGAAAAAGTTACCATCTATCAAAAAAAATTTTTTTTTAATTAGCTTCTTCAGGTTGAGAAGTTTCCTTCTATTCCTAGATTAGTGAAAGTTTTAAATCATGAGTTATTCAAGTTTGTCAGATGCTTTTTGTACATCCATTGATGTGATCATGTGGCTTTTATCTTTTATTAATATGATGTGTTGACGGAATTGATTTTTGGATATTAAGCCAATCTTTCATTTCTGGAATGCATCCCACTACATGATATATAATCCTTTTTATGTGTTGTTGAATTTGGTTTGCTAGTGTTTTACTGAGGATTTTTGTGTGTATATTCATGATGGATATTGATCTCTAGTTTTCTTGTTTGTGGTCTTTGTCTCTTTTGGTATTAGGATAATATTGGTCTCATAGAATGATTTAGGAATGTTCTCTCTATTTCTTGGAAGAGTGTGTAGAATTGATATTATTCTTAAGCATTTGATTGAAGCCATCTGGGCCTGGGCTTTATTTTGTGGGAAGATTTTTAATTACTAATACAACTTTTTTCCTTGTTTTAGGTCTGCTTATATTTTCTATTCCTTTTTCTTTTTTTTCGGACAGGTCTCACTCCTATTGCACAGGCTGGAGTGCTTTGGCACTCCAAATCACAGCTTACTGCAGCCACAACTCCCTGGGCTCAGGTGATTCTCCCACCTTAGCCCCTCGAGTAGCTGGGACTATAGGCATGCATACCACCAGGCCCACCTAATTTTTTTGGTACGTTTTTAGTAGAGATGGGGTTTTGCCATGTTGCCCAGGCTGGTCTTGAACTCCTGAGCTCAAGTGATTTTATATTCCATCCTGAGTCAGTTTTGATACTTGGTGTCTAAGAATTTGCCCATTCACTTAAGTTGTCTAATTTGTTGACAAAAAGCTATTGATAGTATTCCCTCATAATCTTTTTTATTTAAGATCTGATTATGGTAATTTGTGTCTTCTCTAACTTTTTTTTTTTTTTTTTTTTTTTAGACAGTCTCACTGTGTCACCCAGGCTGGAGCGCAGTGGTGCAATCTCAGCTGACTGCAATCTCTGCCTCCCAGGTTCAAGTGATTGAGTCTCCCGCCTATGCTACCTGAGTAAGTGGGATTACAGGTGCACACCACCATGTCCGACTAATTTTTGTATTTTTAGTAGAGAGAGGGTTTCACCATGTTGGCCAGGCTAGTCTTGCACTCCTGACCTCAGGTGATCCACCTGCCTTGGTCTCCCAAAGTGCCGAGATTACAGACATGAGCCACTCCACCTGGCCTTTAAAAAAAATTTTTTGTGATTGCTCTAGGAATTAGAATATGCATCTTCATTTATCACAATCTACTTCTTTTTGTTTGTTTGTTTGTTTTTGATACAGGATCTTGCTCTGCCACCCAGGCTGGACTGCAGTAGTACAAGTGCAGCTCACTGTTGCCTCTACCTCCTGGGCTCAAGTGATCCTCCCAACTAAGCCTTCTGAGTAGCTGGGGCCCCAGGCACATGCCAACACGCCTAGCTAATTTTTGTATTTTTTGTAGAGATGGTGTATCACCATGTTGCCCAGGCTGGCCTCTAACTCCTGGGCTTAAACAATCTCTCTGCCTCAGACCCCTCGAGTGCTGGATTACAGGTGTGAGCCACTATGCCTAGCCACAATCTACTGATTGATAGAAACTTAATTTAGGTAAAATATAGAAACTTCTCTCCAATATAACTCCATAACCCCCCTCTTGTGCTGCTATATTACATTCATATATTACAGATCCAACAAGATGGTGTTTAATTATGCTTTATATGCTCTTATGGCTTTTAAAGAAGATAAAAAATGGCAAACATATATAGAGTTCTTTATATTAACCCACAAATTTACTATTTCTGATGTTCTACATTTCTCTCTGTAGATCTGAGTAACTCTGAAATCGCTTTCCATCAGCCTGAACAACTTCCTTCAATATTTCTTATAAGGCAAGCTGGCAACAACAAATTTTTTCAGTCTTTGTTTATCAAATGTCTTTACTCCACCTTTACATTTAAAGGCTTTCAAGGCTATTTTTGCTGGATATAAAATTTTTAGTGGGCAGATATTCTTTCCTTTAAGCACTTTGATATTATATCCCTGTTTTCTTAGCCTCTATTGTTTCTGATAAAAAGTCGTCTGTTAATTTGATTGTGGTTTCTTTGTAAATGAGAATCCATTTTTCTTTGCTGCTTGTGAGATTTTCTGTTTGTGTTTGCCTTTCAACAGTTTAACCTTGGTGTTTCTAGGTATGGACCTCTTTGTGTTTATGGTACTTGGAGTTCTTTGATCTTGGATGTGTAGATTTGTGTTTTTCCTCAAATTTATAAACTTTTCAGCCATTTTTTTCTTTAATATTTTTTTTCTGTCCCTTCTCTTTGTCTTCTTTTTCTGGGACTCTCCTTATGCATATGTTAGTATGTTTGGTAGTATCTCTAAAATCTTTGAGGCTTGTTCATTTTTCTTCATTCTTTTTCCTTTCTTTTTTTCGAATTGGATAATCTCTATTGCTCTGTCTTCCAGTTTACTGATTCTTTTTCCGTAATCTCAAATCTGCTGTTGAGCCCATCTAGTGAATTTTCATTTCAATTTTTTTTCACTCTGTCATTTCTATTTGTTTTGTTTGGCAATTTCTTTTTATTGATATTCTCTATTGTCATTGTTGCCATACTTTCTCTTAATTTTTCACATTTGGTTCTCTTTAGTTCTTTGACAATATTTACAACAGCTGCCTTGAAGTCTGTCTGCTAAGTCTAACATTTGGGCCCCTACAGAGAAAGTTTCTATTAACTGCACCTTTTTCTGTATATGGGCCCCACTTTTTATTTGTTTGTATGTCTTGCCATTTTTGTTGAAAACTGAACATTTTACATCAGAGGTCAACAATTTATTTCTATAAATGACTGGATAGAAAATATTTTAGGCTTTGTAGTCCATGTGGTCTCTGTTGTAATGTGAAAGTAGCCACAGACAATATGTAAATTAATGAATGTAGATGTCTTCCAATACAACTTTATTTTAAAAACAAGCCGTAGGCCATAATTGGACCATGGGCTGTAGTTTGCTGATTGCTGTTATAAATAATGTATGACAGCAGCTCCGGATTCTGATTTCTACCCCTCCCTAAGGATTGTTGATATTGCTGCTGTTTGTTGGTTTATTTGTTTAGTGAGTTGCCTGGGCTAATTCTGTAGTCTTTCTCTCCTGTAGTGTGTAGTTACTGACATCTCTCCTTAATTTTTTCCCTTCTAATTCTTGTTTTTATTTTATTTTTTACAAGATGGGGTCTCACTATGTGTGCAGGCTGGACTTGAACTCCTGTGCTCAAGCAGTTGTCCCTCCTCAGCCTCTTGTGTAGCTAGGACTACAGATGTGTGCTGCTGTGCCCAATTTTTGTTTTTATTTTTAAGTCTGATTCCTAGGAATTGCCCCTGGGTCAACATAGCTAGTGGTCAGCTGATAATAGGGAAAATATTGTACTTAGACATCTTGAGCCTAGTAAGGCTCTACTCTTTGCTAATTAATCTGTGTATGGTTTGGGGAACACATTTAAAGTTCAGTCAAGGCCAGGTGGCTATGGCTTATACCTATAATCTCAGTGCTGTAGGAGGCTGAGGCAGGAAGACTGCATGAGACCAACAGCTCGAGATCAGCCCAGTAACATAGCAAGGCCCTGTCTTCACAAGAAATTTTAAAAATTAGCTGGGCATGGTGGTGCATTTCTGTAGTCCTAACCATGGGAAGATTGCTGGAGCCTTGGAGTTTGAGTTTATAGTGAGCTGTAATCATGCCATTGTGCTCCAGTCTGAGCAACCAAGTGTGACCCTATCTCTAAAAAAACAAGAACAAAAAAACAAAGAAATAAAGTTCAGTCAAGTCTGCCCCAATTTTATTCCTGTGTATGCAAGGCTTCACATTCAGCTATTGATATCTGTAGCCCACTGGGGTTTCTCCTGGGCATGTACATAACTACACCCGTGTTCACAGCCTTCCAGACCACCAAGGATATCAGGTTCCACTATGACTGTCTTATTCCCTAGATCTCCTTGTTAGATTTCTGGCTGGTCTGTTACTTGTCCCAACCCAAAATGCAGTTTCAACCAGCGATTATATTGACTTTCCCTGATTGTTTACCACCGTGATCACTTGTTTTTGACAATGTCCTAGGCACCAAATTACATTGTAGAGCTGCTGATTTTCATGGATTTTTCTGTCCTGATAGAACTACTATGTTGGGGCTGGGGGTAGGGAGGGTAAGGGTTAGAAAAACCCAAGATACCATAGATTTGTATTTTTCTTACCAAGGTTCAATAGTTTGTTTGTTTTTTCCTTTATAAATGATTTTTAATTTGTCGTGTGCCTCTGGTCAGTTTGTTTGTTTGTTTGAGGTGGAGTCTTGCTCTGTTGCACAGGCTGGAGTGCCGTGGTGTGATTTCTGCTCACTGTAACCTCTGCCTCCCAGGCTCAAGCAAGTCTCCTGCCTCAGCCTCCTGAGTAGCTGGGACTACAGGCATGCGCCACCATCCCCAGCTAATTTTGTGTGTGTGTGTGTGTGTGTGTGTGTGTGTGTGTGTGTGATTTGTAGAGATGGGGTTTGACATGTTGGCCGGGCTGGTCTTGAATTCCTGACCTCAGGCATGAGCCACCATGCCCAGTCTCAGTTTTCAAAATCCTGAAATGATTGTTTTAACAGTTTCGTACAGATGTTCCTCGACTTAGGAAGGAGTTATGTCCTGATAAACTCATTTCTCATTTTAAGTTGAAAATATTGTAAATCAAAAATGCATTTAATACACATATCTGCAGACATTATATTTTAGCATAGCTTACCTTACACATGTTCAGAACATTTACATTAGCCTGAAGTTGGGCAAAATCATCTAACACAAAGCCTGTTTTATAATAAAGTGTTGAAGATCTCATATAATTTATTGAATACTGTACTGAAAGTGAAAAACAGAATGGTTGTGTGAGTATTCAACATATGGTTTCTACTGAATGTATATTGCTTTTGCACCATCATAAAGTTGAAAAAACCTAAATCAAACCATTGTAAGTCGGAGACTACCTGTACAGTTTTATTGTGGCTTTTTGTTAGCCGATTTGCCAACCTCCTCACTCTGCCATTCTGGAAGTGTCCTTTGTGTAGAGTTTTAGTGTCCTAAAAAAAGTCACAATATTTCCTGACAGATCCAGCAGTTTTCAAAAATTAATGTATTGATCATCCTGTTCCCTTCCAATTTTATATTCTTGCTAAGCTTTTTGTAATATAATTCTGGACTCTCTTAAGGCTTACTTTTATATATTATTTTAGGATAAAGCTTATATATATCCCTTCCATCAATATTTATTTGTTCAGTGGACAGTTATTAAACCTCCACTGTGTATTGATACTGGAAATGTATTTTCACTCCAGGAAGCTCTAACAAGTAAAGTAGGTAGCCATATCTCCAGGGTTAGTATTATACCAGTTCTAGAGAAAATTTTATATTTCCTAGCTTATACTAAGTTTATCTAATTATAATTATACCGTATTTTAAGAAATGTTAAGTTATACAGTGATTATATTACTGAAAATATTCTGTTTGCATTCAAGTATTTATATCTGTCAGTTTTGTGACAGCTTTTTCCAGTAATATACCATGCCCTCCACATTTTTTTCCAATTTTTAAAATTGTGATAAAATACACATAAAATAGACCAGTTGTGGTGGCTCACTTCGGTATTTTCAGCACTTTGGGAGTCCGAGATAGGAGGATCTCTTGAGGCCAGAAGTTCAAGACCAGCCTGGTCAACATAGCAAGACCCCATCTCTAAAAGAATAAATCTTCTTTTAACAAAACATAAAAATAAAAAACAACACACATAAAATAAAATATAATTTTCTAACGATTTTTAAGTGTATACTTCAGTGGTATTAAATATATTCAGAACGTTATGCAACCATTGCCAGTATCCGTCTCTTCTCATCTTGTAAAACTGAAACTCTGTACTCATTAAACAATAACTCCCTATTCTTCCCTACTTCTAGCCCCTGGAAGCCACCAATCTGTCTTCTGTCTCTATGATTTTGACTACTATAAGTACTTCATATAAGTGGAATCATACAGTATTTTTCTTCTCATGACTGGCTTATTACACTTAGCATAATGTTGTAAAGTTTCATCCATGTTGTAGTATATTGTAGAATGTCCATCCTCTTTAAGGCTGGATAATATTCTATTGTATGGATATACCACATTTGCTTATCCATTCATCCATGGATGGACATTTTTGTTGCTTCCACATTTTAGCTATTGCAAATAATGCTGCTATGAACATGGGCTTATAAATATCTCTTTGAGACTCTACTTTCAATTTTTGGAGTATATACCCAGGGTGGAATTGCTGGAACATATGGTAAATCTATTTATAACTTTTTGCAGAATCACCATACTGTTTTCCACAATGACTATACCACTTTACATTCCCACCAAGAGTGCACAAGGGTTCCAGTTTCTCCATATCCTCACCGACATTTGTTATTTTTATTTTGTCTTTGTTTTCCTTAATGGTGGCCATCCTAATGAGTATAAGATGGTATCTCATTGTAGCTTTGATTTGCATTTCCCTAATGATCAGTGATGTTGAGCATCTTTTCATGTTGTTATTGGCTGTTTATATATCTTATTTTGAGAAATGTCTGTTCAAGTTCTCTGCCCATTTTTGAATTATGTTGCTTGTTGTTTGTTGTTGAGTTTTAGGAGTTCTCTACATATTCTGAATATTAATCCTTTATCAGATAGATGATTTGCAAATATTATCTCTCATTCTGTGGGTTGCATTTTTACTCTGTTGATAGTATCATTTGGTGCACAAAAATTTTTAATTTTAATGCAGTCCAGTATATCTATTTTTTCTTTTGTTGCCTGTGCTTTTGTGTCATGTCCCAAAAATGATTGCCAAATTCAATGTTTTAAAGCTTTGGCCTTGTGTTTTTTTCTAAGAATTTTATTGTTTTAGGTCTTGCATTTAAGTCTTTGATTCATTTTGAGTTAATTTTTGTATAGCTGGTAGGTAAGGGTTTAAGTTCATTCTTGCAACAACGGCCACCTGCCTCTTTTTCTGCACATCTATAATCAGAAGCAGCAATCAGCAGACAGAGCACAGACCGCCGACGTTTGAAGGACAAGGTCATTTTTGCCCATCCTGGCTCCAGCAAGCTGTTTCAGGAAATGTGTACAGCTGCCTGCCATGGGGGTGGGGCATGGACAGCTTCTATTACACTAAGAGCTGAAATTGACCAAAATTAACCACAATTTAAGTCCAGACTTTTTCCTGGAAGTCACAAACCTTCAATAGATTCCAGAGTTCCAAATAATTATATCAGACAGATGCTGCTGGTGCAAATGTTGTCTAGCTGGGGAGAGACAGCAACTTCCTGCAGCTTCCTACTCCACTGGAATGCTCTGTCCTTCTTCACGTTTTGTCCAGAGAACATAACTGGCCTCCACACGAAGATTCTTTATTCTTTTCTCCCCATCCTCAATAGTAATGAAGGTGAAGATGTTCCATTGGGAAGAAGGGGTAGATTGGGTGTACACTGGAAGATAAGGATGGCGGTTGTGGATCATGGGGAAGGACCCCAGAGTTGAGGTAGCTCAAATTGTTACGTGGGGAGCCTTGGCTAAAGAATATAGAAGGTAGAGAGGTATGTCACCTTTTATGTTACTTTATTACTTTAATTAGGGAAGTTTGGCTTTCTATTGTGACCAGGAAAGACTGGAAATCATGTGGGTGGGGCAGAGGATGCTTCCAGTGTGAGAAAGTAGAAAGAGAAGTTGGGTGGTTAGAATTGAAGCTGAATAGAATATGCAGCTGGTGGGGAGAGAAAGAGGCACAAAAAGGCTGAGTAGGCTTTATGCAAGACAGAATTCTTTGGTTGACAGTAGGCATTCCCAGTTAACACATAGAATATCATCCTTTTTGCAGTTAAATAAAATAAAGTGAGGTAGGAGGATTATTTTAGTAAAGATAGTACTGGGATTTTCAAATCTATTTTCTGTTACATAGTGGTGACAGAGGGAAAATACTAGAAAATGTTTCCAGCATATTGATTCTAAACCTGGTTCTCTGACTAGCTTAATCTTTGACTACAACCAAATTATTTAACCTGCCTAAGCATTATTGCTAGCATTTATGAAATGAGATGTCAGAAAAAAATTAAGATAATGCAAAATATTTTGAAAAATTATTTGCTATATAAATGTAAGAAAGCATTATCATTCTATAATGCTAAAATATTAAGAGCTGCTGCTAAATGAAAATTTCTCATAAGATAACTTCACCAAAATCATGATGGAAAATAATGGAAAGATAAGATTTAATTTACTGTAAAAATCCAACTGACATGTATTGAGTACATGTTTGTTGAGGAGTGAAGTTCACATGTGTTAAAAGTGACAGACAAACCATTTATTTAATTGTCATAAATCCTGCAAGGTACTATCATTTAAAGTTTCTCAGTGCCCTTTTCTGCTTATTGTATTGATGCTAGTTTAACTCAGTACATTTGCTTTATAAAAAGCCAGAGAAAGATGAGTCTGTTTATCTAGGTCCTCTAAAGCATTTCCTGCCAGGCAGTTGATATCTAGCCTTGGCACAATTTCAGGAAACTGTTTGCTTCTGTTTACCCTTCCCAGATACTGCATCTTCTAAGAACTGAGATGAGGAATCTCCTTTAACTTTTTTACATTTTAGAAGTACACTTTATTCTAACACTTTAGAATGCTTTTCATGTAAAAGCAATGAAAATCTTGGTGTCTTTAAATTAAAAGGAAAATGCATTATGTGTTAGTGCTTCACTAGTAGAAAAGGCAAAGCCTTAAAGTGAGTTAACCCAATAAAATGTACTCAGAAGAATATTCCTAGGCGGGGCACGGTGGCTCACGTCTGTAATCCCAGCACTTTGGGAGGCTGACATGGGAGGATCTCTTGAGCCCAGGAGTTTGATACCAGCCTAGACAACGTAGTGAGACTTGTCTCTACAAACATTTTTAAAAAAATTGGCCTGGTGTGAACCTGTGGTCTCAGCTACATGGGAGGCTGAGGCAGGAGGATCACTTGAACCTGGGAGGTCAAGACTGCAATGAACCATGATTGTGCCACTGCACTCCGGCCTGGGTGACAGAGCTGAGACCCTGTTCCCCCCCCAAAAAAAAATTAGAAAAAAATATTCCTTTCTTATAATATTGTGCAGATTAGGCTCTCTTTCAGAAAACTCAGTGTAATTATAGCTGAATATATAAAACTTGTTCATTATGGGATAGTTGTCAACATTTCCAAAAATTCTTCACCATGAAAAAGAACCCACCACTGAGTTTCTTCAGAATAGTATGCCTTTCTTGATTCAATTATAATATTTTTCTTTTTATATAACATTTAAGAAATATTCAGTTATGTGGCATAGGTGTCATATTTGAGAAATAAGTTACTCAACATCTTTATTCCTTATAGGGAGCCAATTTGTTTCTAAATATTTTAAATACTCATTATATAGTTAGCAGTGCAGGAGCGTATTATAGCTTTATTGTACTCCCAGAGTACATGTTAATTTAATTACATATGTATAAACATATTTTTGAGAGAATGTGGTGGCAAATGTATTAATTTAGAGATTGAAAGCTTGAGGTGTGGAAAGATGTAATAACTTGATGAACATACTACAGTTAATTGTGAACAAATTTATATCCTTTCTGCATAGTGTTGTTACATAAACTAATTATCACTTAATTCCTTTGTCCTTCCAGAATGAATTTAAAAAGATTCTGTAATTTTGGCCAGCACTAGAAGTATAGGCAGCAGTGGGTGGGGAAGCAGGATCAGAAACTGTGATGAGACTGACATGCATGGCATGGGACAGGTGGCAAGAGAATAATTTAGTTTGTGATCAGTTCTAGGGCAGGGGTCGGGAAACAGATAAGCATTTCAGATTGTTAGCATATTCGTGACCCAAGATTAGAACAAAGATCATGGATCAGAGCCACATGGCCTCTGAATGGCAAGGATCAGGGCAAGCAACCGGTCAGAGACAGAGCGGAGGAGGTTGTCACACAAGTACCAATGGGATTGATAGATGGGGAAGAATGAGCAAATATCCAGAGTTGAGAGTATCAAGTTTAAGTTCTGCCATTAGAATCTGGCCCCTTAGTACTTCTGGACAACATAGATCTCTTACTTCCCACCCTCCTTTCCTCTTTTTACAAGGTTTCAGACTTAGTTGGAAAACTGACTCTGGCTTTAACACACTGATATTGAAGGCTTGCGGGCTGAGATGAATGGCTCCCTGTTTAAGGGACTCAGAAGTCAACATAGCTTGCAGAGTGAGGCCTAGAGAGTTCTGCCTTAAAGGGTAGAGTTATAAGACCAAAGGATCCAGCAAGCCAAGGGTCATCATTGGTACCATGCCTGAAGAGTTATCTTTATCTTGTGAAATTGGTGACTTTGCTCCATTCTGTCTTATCTCTGTTTTGAAACCATGTTGACTCCTAGACTGCCTGGCGTTGTAACCATCTGATCACCAAATGACTACCTTAACCCAATATTGTACACCTACCATAACTTAATTCTTAGGATTTCTAGCTAAATACTTCTAGAGGAAATTAAAAATAGGAAATCGTAATCAGGTGTGGTGGCTTATGCCTATAATCTCAGCTACTTAGGAAGTGGAGGTGGGAAGATTGCTTGAGCCCAGGAGTTTGAGGCTGCAGTGAGCTATGCTTCACCACTGGACTCCAGCTTGGACACCAGACCTTGTCTCAAAAAAAAAAAAAAAAAAAAAAGAAGTCCAAAGAGTTAGGGTAAAACAACAGAATGCCTGGATGGGTGGGATTTTTTTTTTTTTTCAGTAGTAAACTAGTATTAGTATCCTTTTAGGGACTGAGCTCGTCCCCCTACCTTCACTGAATTGTGTGTCGTGTAGAAAGTCCTTAATAAACCTTGGTTGAATAGTGAATTAGAGGGTCTGCAAGTGATCAAAGTAACTGAATGAGAGGAGTGAGAGAGCAACTTCTGACACAGCCATAGAGCCTGAACGCATTTTTAAGATGTGAGAGAGGTAGAACTGTATCTCTATACAGGTGGGGTGTCTTCATGCCTAGATTTTATGCTGTGCACACTAAACAAATGGTTTGTGAAGATTCAAAACATTGCTTAAGTCAGCCAAAACAGTTTTTCTATTAATCTAAAGTTTGAGTAAGTGAAATTTCGAAGATGATGGAATCTAATTGATAACTTCCTTACACCTTAACCTGTAGATAATCTCCCTTTTAAAAGTGTTTATTACAGTAGTGATTATGTAGAGAAAAAGCCTCTGATGAAGATGTGGTATAAAATTGTACTCTTTGTTCAGCAAGTTAAAACAAGCTGATCTGTAAGCAATTATTATCTTCATCAAAATTCCTAGCTCTAATGTTTTGGCTTCATAGGCCCAGCACGTATGCCTTCTCAAACAATTGGATGGATTTAAAACACTTAGGAGATGTTTGTGCTTATATCTTAACATAGCATCAGTTCAACAGGAAAAAGAAAAAAATGTAAGATTTGGCATTAGGGCTTAGTTTGAAAAAGAAAATCAAACCAAACTAAAGTAAACAAAAAGCCCCTAATGACACTTAATCCCTGCATAGGAATGAACATTCTTCATTTAGCTTTGTGATGCCCTTAGTAGCAGTATCCTAGTTGGAGTTCAGGAGTGTCTTTCTTTTCTTCACTGTTCAATCACTTGACATTTCTTGAAAAGAAAATTATCAGAATGCTTGTTGGCTAACCACTATTAATATTTTATATGGGTCATATATTCTAAAGAGATCTCTTTTTGCCTTTTCTTTGGTTTTATTTGTAGTTATCCCAGATGAAAACAACAACAAAATGTGTTCTGTATTCTAAGAGCTGTTCAGGTGCCCACCTGGGTGAGCAAATGATTCAAAGCTGAATTAGTTTTTTAAATTCTGTGCAAGTAACTGTGTGAAAGTGACTATAAAGAATGTGCCTTTGGGCTGGACACGGTGGCTCATGCCTGTAATCCCAGCGCTTTGGGAGGCTGAGGTACAAGGATCATCTGAGGTCGGGAGTTCGAGACCAGCCTGACCATTATGGAGAAACCCCATCTCTACTAAAAATACAAAATTAGCTCGGCATGGTGGGACATGCCTGTAATCCCAGAAACTCAGGAGGCTGAGGCAGGAGAATCTCTTGAACTTTGGAGGCGGAGGTTGCTGTGAGCTGAGATCGCGCCATTGCACTCCAGCCTGGGCAACAAGAGGAAAATACCGTCTCAAAAAAAACCCAAAAAAACAAGAATGTGCTTTGGATAAGATTGGGAATGTTTATTTTAAAAATAATACTCTTTAAAAATTGATTAGTTGATTGATTGAGAGAGACTTTCACTCTGTTGCCCAGACTGGAGTGCAGTGGCGTAATCACAGCTCACTACAATCTCAACCTTCTAGGTTCAAGTGATCGTCTCACCTCAGCCTCCCAAGTAGCTGGGACCACAGGCATGTGCCATCATGCTTGGCTAATTTTTTTATTTTTTGTAGAGACAAGGCCCTGCTATGTTGTCTAGGCTGATCTGCAACTCCTGGGTTCAAGCAATCCACTCACCTTGGCCTCCCAAAGTGCTTTGATCACAGGCGTGAATCACAGTGCCCAAGAAAAAAAAATGATAATCTTTTAAAATTAAAAATAATCATAGATGTATTTTGAAACTTACATAATATTTTTGTAGTGGGTTAGGTTTCTGGTTATATTCTATGCTTAATTAATGATGACATAGTCAAATATTCATACTGCATGGTCACCTGAAATTATTGCAATTCAACAGCTATTTGTTGAGTAACAGCCATTTGCTGGGGGATAAAGATGGAGCTTATACTGATAGAAAGATAAATAAGCCATGCTTTCAAGAGGCTCAAAAGCTAGCAGTCAGCAGATTGGGTCATGGTGAGCAATACTTATGAACAATTGTTATGGACTATGGAACTGAGCCTTGGGTGCCAAGGGAGGGAGTAATCCATTCTGCCAAGGGGTAGGAAGAAGTCACAGAAGGCTTTATTAAAAAGGTGACATTTGAGTTGGACCTATCAGAGATGTTAACTTTCATAATATTTTCTGGGAAATGGCAAGTTGTTTATGAGACTGAAGCATAGGATGCCAGAAGCCAGCAATGTAATGTAAAGTTTGAGGTGTCTGTGGAACGTCCAGGTGCAAATATCCACAAGGTAATTGGAAGTTCAGGTCTAGAACTTAAAAGAGAGAAGTGGGAGCTAGCGATAACAGTTTGGTAATATCAGCTAATTTAACTGAAACCCCATGCAAGTAGATAAGATGCCCAGGGGTGGGCTACATGTGGAAGAGAGCTAAGAAAAATATTTCCAGTTAAAGAGTGTACAGAGAAGGAAATAGTAAATGAAAGGCACTGAAAAAGAGTGGTCATAGAGACAGGAGTTGATAGAGATGCTAAGAGAATAGAGAAGGTCAAGTAAGAAGCTCAAGATGCTCTAGAGAAAGGGAACAACAAGAACAAGACTGGCCAGGCACACTAGCTCACGCCTGTAATCCCAGCACTTTGGGAGGCCAAGGCGGGTGGATCACTTGAGGTCAGAAGTTCGAGACCAGCCTGGCTAACATGATTAAATCCTGTCTCTACTAAAAATACAAAAATTAGCCAAGTGTGGTGGTGGGCGCCTATAATCCCAGCTACTCAGGAGGCTGAGGCACAAGAATCGCTTGAACCTGGGAGGCAGACGTCACAGTAAGCCGAGATCATGCCACTGTACTCCAGCTTGGGTGGCAGAGCGAGACTCTGTCTCAAAAACAAACAAACAAACAAACAAACAAAAAGAACAAGAGAGAGCATTTGAAAAGTAAAAATATCATAGTTGAAATTTTAAAAATTGATAGAAGAATTTGAAGAAAAAATTTATAAAATTTCCCATAAAGTAGAACAAAAAGACAGTAAGATGAACAATTAGGAGATCAATCAAAGAGATCCAACATGTAAGTCATAGGAATTGTGGAAAGATACATTTGAGAAAATGCATGGGATGAAATTATTTAAAAAAAAAAAAACCAATACAGGAACATTTACTGGAACTATAGAACACAACCTCCAGATTAAAAAGGCCCACCAAGCGTCTTAGAACAATGTTTGAAAAAGTACCCATACTAAGGCACATCATTACGAATTTTCAGGAAAAGATCCTACAGGCTTCCAAAGACAAAAAATATATACATTATATTTCCAAACTGGTAAAAAAAAAAATTTACCTCCTCTGCAGCCTTTCACAGGAAACCACTGGAGGAGGTACTCACAAAAATGAAGGGGAAGAACAGGAAAGAGGAAGACAAGAGATGAAGGAAACAAGAGATTCAACATGGTAAGACTCGTTCTTCAAAAGAAGTAGAGTGAGCATGCTTCTGAGACAGGAGGTGGGGGAATGAAGATACATTTGGACATGGTAGGGGAAAGTTGAGGGAATTTGCACTTCTCCTTTCTCAATGGTGAAGGTAGGGTTACCTGCTGACAGTGAGCATTTGGACGTTTTGGGAATAGACAGGCTTGGGACAGTTGCTGTGGGGAACAGCAAGAGGATCAAAATCACTAGGAATGAAAGGATTGTTGAGCAGTATTCAGTATTGGGAGGAGGTTTGTAGTGAAGCCTGTCAATTTTATTTATTATTTTTTTAGAGACGAAGTCTTGCTACCTCCAGGAGGCAAAACATGTAATTATAGCCACTGCGACCTCGAACTCCTAGCTTCAAGCTATCCTCCTGCCTCAAGGCCTGTCAGTTTTAGAAATGGAGATAGTTTTTCTGTCAGTCAGCCTTCATGTGATTTATTGGAGATCACTTTCCCCTGAGTTGCTCTGAAGATGCATTTTGCAACACAAACTGAATTATTGTCAGAAAAGGATTTATTTATTCACAGTATCGAAGTGTCTGTTCTGGAAAGCTGAGGCTCTTAGCAATTACATATAGTAAATCACATTTGGTAGTTAAAAACTACACACACACACACACACACACACACAAGCACACACACACACACACACACACACACACACACACAGT
Source organism: Cacajao melanocephalus (assembly GCA_963573385.1). Classification (NCBI taxonomy): domain Eukaryota; kingdom Metazoa; phylum Chordata; class Mammalia; order Primates; family Pitheciidae; genus Cacajao; species Cacajao melanocephalus. The sequence continues at coordinate 54,700 of CAUYLG010025456.1, forward strand.
TCAAAGTGACAGCTTCCAATGCATCCGTATCTTAGGCTTTTTGAGCTCTTAAATGTTTTGGCTCTTCAAGTCTTGATTAGTTGAAAGTTGACTAATGAGTATCTAGGAGGAAGGAATTAAGAACAGCATGGAATGCCGATTATCCTAAAACAAACAAACAAACGAAACCAAAGGAAAAGGAAGCAAAGAAAGAAAGTAGTTGTAAGAGTTTGGCCTTCCAAGAGACTGAAGATGGTCTTGCTCTCTGTGGTATGTCGACCAGTCAGCCATGTTCCCCAGCATAATGGAAATGTTGGGGTAGGCTGCTACTTAGTTAGCAATAGAGTAGATGCATGAAAACTACCACCACCATTCTATTGGTACCCAAATGTTCAAAGTCATAACTCTGATTGTACAAATGTTAATGTGACTGACCTTTTCATAATTTACTGTTTCAGTAGAAACTCTCTAAGCATTTATCATTCCATTTGCCGGGAGAATAATTATTTTATTGGAATGTGTATTTGAATCCACTAAGCATGCGAATTTGGTCATCTCTGAACTTGGCATCTCCTCCTTGCCTCTAACCTCTAGTCTAGAATTTCCCATAATTTTTTCCTATATGTGCCTTGCATAGAGATTCTGATTCAGGATATCTGGAGATGTCTTGGACCAGAGCATTGCATTTTGAAAAGCTTCTCAGGTGATTTTTTTCTCCATAGGACAAATATTTTATTCTTTAAAGAATTTATAAAGAAATTAGAAGATGACTATAGTTCTCTCTGGGTGATTTTTGACATGCACCAAAGGTTACGAGCTACTTTGGTTTTCAGAGTTATTTTCCTCAAGTGCACATCATGTCACTCTTCTCAAAAATATTGTCTCCCCACGTCCTTCGGAATCAAATGCAAATTCCTTCATATTGCCTTCATGGCCTTCGTGTATCTGATCATGTATCAGTCAGGAGGAACTAAGCTTATGCTGTAATAACAGCTTCTAACATTTCAGTGACTTAAGACAATGAGGATATTCCATATATATCCAGCATGCCCAGCATGGCTCAGTAGGGAGGTACTGGTTATTCAGGGACCCAGTCTGCCTCAGTCTCACATGGCTTTGGATTTATGTGGCAGAGAAGAGAGGCATGGGTATCTTTCACCTGTTCTTCAATGCTTTGGCCTGGAAGTGACACGTCACTTCTGCTCACAGCCTGTTGGCTAGAGGAGGGTTGGACAGTCACATGGCCCTGCCTAACTGCACGGTGACTGGGACGGTAGACTTCTGTGGACTGGGAAGTTTAACAGTGAGCCCTAGTGAGTCTACCTTTTAAATAAATGTTTGAGGTGAAATTTACACAACATAAAACTTAACCATTTTAAAGTGCGTAATTTAGTGATGTTAATTATAGTCACAGTATTGTGCCACCATCACTTCTATCTAGTTCTAAAACATTTTCATCACTGTCAAGGAGATCCCATGCCCATTAAGCAGTTACTTCCCATTTCTTTCTCCCCCTGAGCCCTGGCAACCACTTATCTGCTGTCTCTATGGATTGACCTGTTCTGGATAGTTCATATGAATGGAATCATACAATATGTGACTTTCTGTGTCTGACTTTTTTTCAACTTAGTATAATGTTTTCAAGGCTCACCCACATTGCATGTATCAGGATGTGATTCCTTTTTATGGTTGAATAATATTCCACTGTATAGATACACTACATTTTGGGCCAGGCATGGTAGCTCACACCTGTAATCCCAGCACTTTGGGAGGCTGAGGCAGGCGGATCACTTGAAGGCAGGAGTTCAAGACCAGTCTGGCCAACATGGTGAAACACCATCTCTACAAAAATTAGCCAGGCGTGATAGTGAATTCCTGTAATCCCAACTATTTGGGAGGCTGAGATAGGAGAATCACTTGAACCCGGGAGGCGGAGGTTGCAGTGAGCTGAGATTGTGCCATTGCACTCCAGCCTGGGTCACAAGAGTGAAAATCTATCTCAAAAAAAATTAATTCAATTGTTGATGGACAGTTCGATTATTTCTACCTTTTGGTCCTGTATATAGCGCTGCTACAAACTTCTGTGTACAAGTATTTGAATACCTGTTTACAATTCTTTTGGGTATATACCCAGGAGTGGAATTGCTGGTCATATGGTAAGTCTATGTTTAACTTTTTGAGGAACCACCAAACTGTTTCCCACTTAATTCACCTTTTGAACTTGCTGCTTCAGTCAAATGAGGACCAGTCACTGTTCTTAACAGCTATTTTCTCACTTTCATGGCTCAGGCAATTACTTTGGTTTAAAATTTTCTCCCCTTCTTTTCTATTGATTGAAATAGAAATTCTAATAGTCATTGAAGGTTCAGGTCCAACCCTCTTTCTCTCAATTCTAGTAAGAATCTCTACTACTTCTGCAAATTCCCATATTTTCTCCTCTTTATTTCTTGTATGCTATTTATTTTTGAGTAATTATTTATTAATGCCTTTATCACCATATTTTAAATTTGCTTACATAACTTATTTCTCTTTTATTCCCCCCAGTGTCAAAAAACAGTCTTTTGCAGATGTTTAATAAACGCTTATTGAATGAATAAATAAATGAATAAGGAGTTATAGATACAATGGTGATTTTTTAGGGGACGGGCTATGGATTTTTGTTTTGCCAATAAGATGGAGAATGACAAGATCATATTACATTTCATAATTCTGGTTTCAGGGATGCACGTTGGGTAAAATTCAGTGAATTCAGTGACAAATATAAATCATTATTTTATCTGGAGATAATTCATTAAATCTAAGACTGATACCATTAGAACAAAGATTGGTAACTAGTGTTTCAAAGGAGTAAATTTTTAGATTTTAATTTCCTCCAGTAAAAAATTATCTTCCGGCCGGTCCAAGTTCAGTGATGTTTACAGCTAATTGATCACAACCAGTTACAGATTTCTTTGTTCCTTCTCCACTCCAACTTCTTCATTTGACTAGCCTTAAAAAAAAACGTATCTTCAAGCCCATGAGAGAAGAAAGAAGGATGACTTAGCAAGACAGAGGAGTGAGGGGACCGTCCAGGTTGGATGAACCTTTCTGAGCCTGTTTTTGTCTCCTGTCCATCTAAAAGTCACCTGGCATCTCATCTCATTTACTCACAGATCCAGTCTGCCCAGCATCAGCAGTTAAGCTGCCTTATTACTTTCTTTTCTTTTTTTCTTTCTTTCTTTCTTTCTTTCTTTCTTTCTTTCTTTCTTTCTTTCTTTCTTTCTTTCTTTTCTTTCTTTCTTTCTTTCTTTCTTTCTTTCTTTCTTTCTCTCTCTCTCTCCCCCCCTCCCTCCCTCCCTCCCTCCCTCTTTCTTTCTTTCTTTCTTTCTTTCTTTCTTTCTTTCTTTCTTTCTTTCCTTCCTTCTTTCTTTCTTTCCTTCCTTCTTCTTTTCCTTTTCCTTTTCCCTTTCCCTTTCCTTTCCTTTCCCTTCTTTTCTTTTCTTTTCTTTTGACAGAATCTCTCTCTCTTGCCCAGGCTGGTGTGCAGTGGCATGATCTTGGCCCACTACAACCTCTGCCTCCGAGGTTCAAGCAATTCTCCCTGCCTCAGCCTCCCAAGTAGCTGGGATTACATGTGCCTGCCACCATGCCCGGCTAATTTTTGTATTTTGTAGAAGAGAGAGGATTTCACCATGTTGCCCAGGTTGGTCTGAAACTCATGAGCTCAAGAGGTCCTACTGCCTTGACCTCCCAAAATGCTGGCATTATAGGAGTGAGCCAGTGAACCTGACCTTCACTGCCCCTTCAGTGAACACATATAATATTACAGGCAGAGTACCTAGAAGGAAAAAATCATTGTTTCATGAGTACTAGACCTGCAAACCTGAAAATTTCTAGAAAATCTTAACTCTTCTCTCCCTCAAAGGAAAAAAAAAAACAAAACATGCCAAAGCAAAATCCACGAACCAGAAAACCCAGACAACTTACCATGCTTAAGTGCAGGATTTAAAATAGCAAAAGGAAGTAAAGCCCATCTTTGTGATGTCAAGTTCTATTTTGGTATATAGCAAAATAGTTGAATTATAAGGCTCTCAAAGTTAAAATATTAAACAGACCCTTAGCTATAAGATGTGTTGCCAGGCATCTGTATGGAATATAACCATGTAATCAGGGCATATTGTACTTCTCTGCACAAAGAGAACCAAAGCTACTGCTTCTGAAGATTAGGAAACTTTCATTAGACTGACAGAAGACAGTACAGAGGAAATGGCTTGGGGGTGGAGGAGACGTATGAGAGAGGATGAAAGGAACAGTATTCATACTATCCAAATTAGAGCCAGGATGTTTATGCTCAGATCTTGTCTTGGCTCTGTGTTGAGGGGCCTGAATAACGGGAACATGGGAAAGTGTATCTCAGACCCCTAAATTAGGCAGTAAATTTACCAAATTCCTCCTACAAACGCTTCCTATTTTCAGCAGTCTCTGCACATTTCTGAATATATGCTGTGATTAAAGTCCAAAGATGGCTAATGCTAATGATCCCTTCCTCTTCTGTTGCTAGTATCCTCCCATGGCTATTTCACTCTGTTGTTTATAAGTCACATGTCTCTACAACAGGATTGTAGCCTTCTGAGGAGTGTTTTCATTTATTTTTCATTTATTCAGACAGCATGTATTTACAGTGTGCTTATTTCATGCTGGGCACTGTGCTAGGTAGATAGGATGTAATTATTAGCAAGACAGGTTAGGTTGGTGTCCTCAAAGAGCTTGCCATCTTTTTTGGTACCTTATATATAGTTGACCTTGTTTGTCAAGTGATGTGAACATTAGGGTAATGCAAATTACTAAATTACTACTATTTAAAATATTGCACTAACAACATTTCTGATGTCAGTGTCTCTAATACATAATTTGGCCAGTATTAAGATGAACTAATAGTCACATATGTGAAGTTTAGACTCAAGGCTATATTTAGACTATATTTAGAACATTTAAGGGACGTTACTTTTCTTTCTGAGAAAGCAGATCTAATGAAGGTTTTTTCCTGAGAATTAAAACAGTTCCATGCATAATTTGCAATGGAATTGGCAAACAAAAAGAACAAGTATTTATATCTCATTATTGCCCTCTTACATTGCTTCAGCACATGTAAGAGGCAGCAGCAGCAGCTGCCAAAGATGAAAATAATTATTGTCCTGGGTATGAATAGAGAAAATCTTGATGCTGTCCGTTGTCTTTCCTTGCAGATGTTACTCGCAAGAAAAATGGGACTTTAGTAGAAGTTCCAATAGTTTTGAAAATGGGAGACTTAAGAACCTCCTTACAGAGCTCAGAGAGCTGCAGGTAGAATTTGCCTGGAGGGTTGCTAAATTCTGTAGCTGGCCTTCACATTCATGAGTTCTCTTGTTCCACGTTTGGAGCAGAACCACCCTAACGTGGGATTGGAGAGACTGGAAAAGACTGGAGAGGGCTAAGTTCATCCAACTATGGCCCAGGTCTCCTGCAGGGCTCGAGCACTTCAGTGAACTAGACTAGAAACTCATTTACATTGTGAGTTTGGAGTAAAACCTGTTCTGATTAAAGTAAAACTGTTCTGATTTTTGGAGTAAAACCTGTTCTGATTTTTGGCCTTTGTGTTTTCCAGTGTGCCTCAGCAACAGCTGAAATCTTGGGCTTTCCTGATGTAGAACCAACTCAACCAGGAATTGATTTATTTTTCATGTGCACACTGCATCACACCGTATATAAGGCACTCTGCTAGAAAGGCCCAACTGGGGTCCTTTGGCATCAGTATTTTGGAGACAAAGAGTTAATACTAGAAATTCATGTGTAATATCCTTTTTTGGCAAAGGAGTAGTAGATTTTATCAGTTTGGTTCTTGCCATTATTTGTGTTCCATCTTGACCAAGTTAAATTATTTTATTTTTTATTTTTTTTTTAAGACAGAGTCTTGCTCTGTTGCCCAGGCTGGAATGCAGTGATGCGATGTGCAACCTCTGCCTCCTGGGTTCAAGGGATTCTCCTGCCTGAAGGCTCCCTAGTAGCTGGAATTACAGTTGTCTGCTATCACTCCTGACTAATTTTTATATTTTATATTTTTAGTAAAGATGGGGTTTCACCATGTTGGCCAGGCTGGTCTTGAACCTCATATTTGAAGTGATCTGTCCACTTTGGCCTCGCAAAGTGCTGGGAGTACAGGTGTGAGCCACTGCACCCAACCAGGATTTTTTTGTTTTGTTTTGTTTTGAGATGGAGCCAAGCTCTGTCACCCAGGTAGGGCTGCAGTGGTGTGATCTTGGCTCCCTGCAACCTTCGTCTCCCGGGTTCAAGCGATTCTCCTGGCTCAGCCTCCTGAGTAGCTGGGATTACAGGCGCGCGACACCACACCCGGCTAATTTTGGAATTTTTAGTAGAGACGGGGTTTCACAGTGTTGGTCAGGCTGGTCTTGAACTGCTGACCTTGTGATTCGCACTCCTCGGCCTCCCAAAGTGCTGGGATTACAGGCGTGAGCCACCGTGCCCGGCCTCAGGATGTATCTTAAACTCATTATTTTTGATGCTTGCCTTGCAGCTGAGTAAATACCTCTTTAGGATATGTGACAATTGAATTGGCTTCGATTTTGAACTATGTCGTGGCCTTAGAGCCTGCTTTTGTTCATACACACTGGTTCCTTTGAAATGTAAATTTGTAAGATCAATGTAAAACTGAAACTTCAAAAGTCAATTTTCATTGCTGCTCAGTTTTGCATTTCAATATAAAATTTTATTTACAGTGATTTACGTGAGTAAACAATGGATTACACGGCTTAAACATCTCAGTATGTATGGGTTTGGATTTTAAGTAATTTACATTATTCTTTTCCAAGTTGATTGTTGTACTGGGCTAATTATTTCCTAAAGAATTCCGCTAATAAATCACAGATTCTCAATGCTGGTATTCCATTGCTTTATTATTCAATGGCATCCTTTTCTAGTTTTGGTTTTGCAAACCAGGGGAGTATTTAAAGTAAATTTTCAGAATCTCTTTTGGAGCTTTTGGTTCAGACTAGGCTCCTTGGAACCCTAGTGCTTTGGGAGTTCTGCTACTGCTGCAGTACCAAAAGCAGCTTCCTTCTATTTCGTTTGGGTTTTGTAGGGCTACCCCAGGCAGAGAACTGGGAGAAGGGAAAGAGCTCATCGGTTTGTTTGAAGGCCGGCGGGCTGTGCCGGCCGCTTTTCCCAGACTCTCCCAGCTCCGGCTTTTCACGCATACCAGAAGAGCCGCTTTTTTCCTCCAGTGATTGAAACCATCTGGATTGCAGGGGGGTCACGTGTGTATGAGAAAATGACATAAAGTTTCAGACCCCGTTGTGCTTTGCTCCAGACCCAGACAACTCTTGGTCCGATGGTGTGGAGGTGAGGGCCGTCCAGTTTGGGGGCCAACTTCTTGTCCCGGCTGCTCCCGGCCCCCGCCTTCCTCACCCCTGTCCCCCACCCTCCCTCGCACACTCTCGGCGCGGCTTCCTCGCTCCCTCCGGCGCCTCCGAGTGCTCCCCTCCGACGGGCTCCAGCAGCCCACCCTCTCGGTCTTGGGTGGAGGCGCACATCCTCCACGCCCCCTCCACTTAAATCTGCGCTCCCTCCCCTCTCTCCCTGCAGTCCGGCCGCAGCCCGGGGCGCGGATGCCTGCCTTCTGCCCGCCCTCCCTGCAGGAGCGGCTCCTCCTCCGGGCCGCGCGGCTCCCGGCGAGACCCCGTCAAGGCGCCGCGCCCGGCCCGGCTGGGGAGCGCAGAGGTAAGCGCCTCCCGGACGGGTGGCCCGGGTTCCTGCGTGCTGCGCCCGGTCCCGCCTCTGCCCTCGCAGCCCTTTTCCCGCTACTCCCGACTCCCGGCCCCGGCGACGGTGTCCAGCTCCGTGAGTACGCGCGTGGGGGTCGCCGCAGGCGCGGAGGAGCGGGGCCGGTGGGATCCGCCCTCTCGGGCGGTCAGTGGCGGCCGGTTTTGTTTTCCGGCCCGGCGGGGGCCGCGCGGTTGGGGGTGGGGAACCTCGGCGAGGGTCAGGCGGTGAAGAGCTGCCTGTTGCAGAGCAGAGACCCGACCTCGGGACGCCCTGGGAGCGGGCTCTGCGCCCCGCTTGCCCCTCGGCAGCGGCATTCGAGCTCCTATCTGGAGCTGTTGCAGCTTGTATGCAGGCTCCTTGAAGAACGCGCGCACACGCATATACACAGCACACACACGTATATACACACAACACACACATATACACACGCACAACACACACAGACACACACACGGAACTCAAACAAAGGAAAATTAACTTTGCACGCTATTACTGCTACAAGTTAAACTATGTTTATTTGTGGACCGTTCAGTTTTTTTGCCGTTGTTCAGACGCTCGCTAAGTATTCAAGGGTCCACATTCTAGTCAACGTTTATGGCACCTTATCCAAGAATTTAGCAACTGAGTAGAATTCAAGAGACAGTGTTTCCATGTGTTTCTAAAGAGGGCTTATTGCATTTTCCTGGGATCTTTATATGAATTACTTGAATATGAATAAAACAACTTCGCTAAGTGAGAAAATTTGCCTTAGTACTGCCTTAGTCCAGCTCTTGCTTTTTTTTCCCAACCAGGTGTTTCTGCTTTTTGGATAGCAGGGTCTTGGGAATGGCGAAGAGGTCATTATCCCATCTGCAAGACGGTTCAGCTACCTCTTAGCTGCACACACTTTAACTGGCCGTTTTAGGATGGGGCCACAGGGTTAAAACACAAAGGGCTGCATTATTTGTTTTGTTTTAATATTTTTCAGAAGGTGAATCCCTTAATTGATTTTTTTTGGCGGAATTAGGGGTTCCTAAAGGATCAGACACAGTGTAGGTTCCAGGAAGCTAATCCAAGATAGAGACTGAATTGCTAACAGTCTGTCTCCCTTGCTGAATTAAGGACAGCACAAGGCCAGAATTCAACAAGAGCCTGTTGAATGCATGAAGTGAAGGCTTCTTAAATTCTGCTGGTCTGGCAGAGAGTTCCCAGGTGACTAACATAGATTTAACCCTCCTTTTTATTTATCTGACAAATATTTTTTATTTAAAAATTTCCTTTTCTTTTTCTTTTCTTATTTATTTATTTATTTGAGAGGGAGTCTCTCTCTGTCCCACAGGCTGGAGTGAAATGGTGCAATCTCGGATCACTGCATCCCCCACCTCCCAGGTTCAAGTGATTCTCCTGCCTCAGCTTCCCGAGTAGCTGGGATTATAGGCACTCGCCACCACATCCAGCTAATTTTTGTATTTTTGGTAGAGATAGGGTTTCCCCGTGTTGGCCAGGCTGGACTCAAACTCCTGACTTCAGGTGATCCACCCATCTCAACCTCCTAAAGTGCTGGAATTACAGGCGTGAGCCACTGGGCCCAGCCTATCTGGCAAATATTACCTTTGGAAAAACTCCTCAAGATATGGGGGAAGAAAAATTGTTCAAGTGTATATATGGGAAGTGTTACTATCCCCTATTTGGGCCAGAAGGGCACCCATTTTTGGTAGATAACTCCAAGGCAACTCTTATCTTCAGAGTATTTTTTACTGAACGCTTAGATTGGATTGGCGTGGTAATTCAGAAAACCCTTGCTCTTGAGTTTGTGGACTCCTTGAGGAAAGAGGAGTGACACATGAGTGAAGGATGATTTCAGGTCAGTTGGCTTAGAACAGGAATGTCCAATCTTTTGGCTTCCCCGGGTCACACTGGAAGAACAAGAATTGTCTTGGGCCACACGTAAAATACATTAACGCTAAGGATATCCGATGAGCTTAAAACAATGAAATAGCAAACAATTCTCATAATATTTTTTAAAAAGTTTACAAATTTGTGTTGGGCCACACTCAAAGCCATCCTGGGCGGCCTAGCTGCAGGTTGGACAAACTTGGCTTAGAATCTAAGAATTATAAAGCCCTAGGAGAAAATGATTCTGAGGCAGGGAGGTTTCATAGAAGAGGGGAGGGCCTTGAAGCAAAGTGTGCTTCTGAAACTGGTGGAGAGTTACTGGGGAAAGCTTTCAGGAGAATGGAGAGCAGACCGTTTGCTGGACCTAGAGAGAAAAGTAATAGTCGGTGTCTGCTCAATGCCAACTACCAGCTCCCTCTTTCATCAATCAGTGTTGTGACATAGGTATGGTTGCTCTTGTTTTAAAGATGAAGGAATTCTTGTTTTAAAAAGAAAAGATAAAAAAGATACCTAACCTGCTCAGGGTGACACAGTGGTAAAGTGGCAGAGCTGGAATTCCAATGCCTGGCTCTCAGACTAATATGGGTGCTTTCACAGCTGCCTTCTCTAAAGAGCAGTGGGAGGTCCAGTGGAAGCCGGACTGTGGTCAGCTTGAATTCTGGCTCAAGGGTTGGAACTTGATCCCATAGACACTGTCTAGGTTTTAAAGATTTTTGAGAAAAGGATCTGTGGGTAAAGCAGTTATTTTAGAAGATTAAGGTGACCTCTATTTACAGGAATGTGACATGTTCATCACAAGTCGTGTGCAAGTCATCATTCCCAGTTAGGAGGTTACAAAAGTGAATGTAGCCAAGATATCTGGGTGTTTCAATTCCCGTCTCACTTACTGTACCCTGCAGTGAGTAGCGTGGCTCACTGGGTAAAGAACTAGTTGTAGTGACCACAGGACTGCTCTGGATCAGAAAAGAGCTGAATCTCACCGGGCACACACTGAAATGGAATGTGTATGTGGATCAGCGCCACTGCTTTTTTGCCTCTATGTTCCCCCATGTTTCGCAATGCTTTGTTTTTTTTCTTTCACAACTACCCTGAGAGGTAGATCAATGTTTTAATTTGTTTAAACGCTTTTCTTCACCCTAAACATCTTACGTAAGTTGATGTGCCTTTTCCCCTCATATTCTCTTATTTCTTAAAAATGCTGAATTTTGGCCGTGTACCGTGGCTCACACCTGAAATCCCAGCATTTTGGGAGGCAGAGGCGGGAAGATTGCTTGAGCTCAGGAGTTCGAGACCAGCCTGGGCAACATGGTAAAACCCCGTCTCTAGAAAAAATACAAAAATTAATCATACATGATGGTGTGTGCCTGTGGTCCTAACTGTTCAGGAGGCTAAGGTGGGAGGATCAATCATTTGAGCTCAGGAGGTTGAGGCTGCAGTGAGCCATGATCACACCACTGCACTGCAGCCTGGGTGACAGAGTGAGACCCTGTCTCAAAAAAAAAAAAGCTGAATTTTAAAACTTGGTACTAGTAAGGTAAAAGTGAACTTAGATTACCTTTCTTAATTATCAGACAGACTAACAGAAAATGTACATTTATTTCACTTTTTGTTTTGGAGGAAAAACAGGAGGCCTTTGTAGAGTTCCTGCATGGGGATTTAGAAGGGGTAAGAAAGCCAGGATTTAGAGATATGCAGAGACATTCCTATCCCTCCACATTTCTTACCAGTTAATTGTATTGTTCACATATACAGCTTAGGGACCTCACAAGGACGTCGGACAGTCACATTTATAGCCAGGCCCTTTGATTCTCAGCAGATAATGGGCTCAGGAAGGGCAGCAGTGGGTGGAGACATTTTACTAGAATTAATCTGCCACTTTGAATACAATCTGGATTTCTTGCTATTCCTTGTGCAACTTGTACGCCTTTTCCTCTGAACTTATTAGTGTTCTGGAGACTTGGTTGTTTGGCCAAGGAATATCCCGTGGCAGGAGGGCTCACTAAGGAGGGGCAGCTGACAGGCAGAAAAATGAAGTTTGTCAACTAAAGTAGTTTTCTTTTCATTAATATTAGAGTCACCCATGGTTTTTTGTCAAATAAAAAATGTGAAACCAAAATATGATTTCAGTTCTCCACACCCATTTTTACCTTTAAGACCCTCTCACACCTTGGAAAGCTTGCCCTACCGGATGGGTCTTTGATAGGTGAAATTATCACCAGCACCTCTAAATGGGTAAGGATATGACTCAGCTTGAGTTTTGACCTCTGAGGAATGTGACCCCTCTTAGTGTAGGGGATTTAGAGTAGAAAAACCTGGGTTAAATAAACCATTTATTCAGAAGTTATTGGAATTTGATGTTTGAAGGATCTTTGAGTTCAGTTTTTCTAGTTCTAGACCAGGGTAATCCCTTAGGGCCAAACAGAGGCAGTCACGCCCTGGTTAGTACCTGGGTTCCTTCTCCCAGTTTGTATTTTGTATCACCTGAAAGTCATTTTATTTTCTCTGCAGCCTCTGGTTATAGGTTACATGGTCATTCCTCTGGAGAATGGCAAAGCTCATTGTTAGTTGGGGATCATTTGGTATGTGTTCCTGGGAGAATGCTCTTGAGCCTAGTTTTGAGAGTTGGGACCTCAGAAAGAGACTTTGGGAACATTCTTATTTAAATATCAGAAATATTTGGTTGCATTTTTGATGCATTGCTTGCACAGTTAATGTTTTTATATATGTATTTGACATTTTAATAATTTAAGAAAAAGGTGATTTAGGTTATCTAAAATAGCTACGAGCTTAGAAAAACAGGACTGCAATATCCTCTTTAAAAATACTCTAAATTATTTTTTATTGGGAATGACATTTGGACAATTCCCGGGAACTGGAATATCCCTTTCATACTCAGATGTAATTCCTAGTGTGGTAGAACCTCCAAATATCCTTAAATCTTTCTGAAGAGATTTAATCTCTCTCAAAGAGCTTTCACAGTTTCCCTGGGAAACACTTTCTAAGGAAGGTTTCCAGGTTGATGATCACAGGTTATCTCCTTGTAGTTAGCCTAAGTTTTCTTTTATGTCTCTTACTTTTACTGGTTTCCTATCCCTCTTCAATGCACAGATGTTCACAGAGTGAACAAATTGTCTCTCCTGGACTCCAAAGGCAGCCACCAAATGTACAGACTGTCCTATCTGTACTCATCCTTCCCTTCCCTTCCTCTGGCTAAACAAGCTGAGCTTTTACTCTTTTCGTTTACCAGTCCCTCTTTTTAGACCTATGGTTATACTTGTTGCTTTGTGTTTTGTTTTACGCAGGAAGTTCATATCAGATATGTTGGCCGTTAGAGCTTTCAAATTGGAAGGAGCCTTTTGGAGTAAAACATATATATATTTTTCTATTAGCATAAGTAATTGTGGAATATATGTAAACTCTGGAGATTATCTTTTTAAAAAGTTATCATCAAAAGAATTTTGCTCAAGTCCTTTAATGGCTTAAGAAGAATTCAGCCTTTGCAAGACTGCACTAAAAGTAACAGATTAGCTCAATTAAGGCCTTTCTGGAAGTATGGGAATCATTTGTTTAAACTGGAATGTAGGATCTCCACACAAATATGATAGAAATAATTTTGCAAAAGTAATTGCGGTTAAAAAAAAAAAGAAATAATCTGCTTAACCCTTTGTTAGTAGCATAAGAAATAAGCCCTTTTTTATGGGCCTATTAATGATAAAAGGTCACAGTGATTAGAATATGCTGGGAATTTGTCCCTGTTTATTAATGTTTTGGAAACTCCTTTGGGTAGGCAAGGGTCACTTTGGGTGGCTTTTTGTCTTTCTTTGATGTGAAGTTGGGATCTTGGATGTCAATTTAGCTAAGAATTTTGAATCTAGATATTTGTGAATTTTTTCCCTCTTCCTCCATTCTTCCTTTTGGAGGTGACTAACTAGAGTGGGGTAGAGAGTGCCTTTAATCAGAGTCAGTGTCCTGAGACTGTCAGACACTGGTGTCTGGGAAGTGCTCTGTGTCACTATCATTTATACACTTTGCCTTTCTTGTGTCCAACAGGTTTTGAATATCTTCTGTGGAAAAAGCACTGGGGTGCGTCCGCACATCTGTTTATTCTCTTATTACCTTTCTTCAGTGAATATGCTTAATGTTAGGTGTTTGATGAATCAATGAGTGGTTGACGTTAAGAAATTAGAGGCCGGGCCCCATGGCTCACGCCTGTAATCCCAGCACTTTGGGAGGCCAAAGTGGAGGATTGCTTGAGGCCAGGAGTTTGAGATCTGCCTGGGCAACATAGTGAGACTCTGTCTCTATGAAAAAATGCAAAAATTAGCTGAGTGTGGTAGTGTGCATCTATGGTCCCAGCTAAATACGGGGCTGAGATGGGAGGATTGCTTGAGCCTGGGAGGTCAAGGCTGCAGAGAGCTGAGACTGTGTCACTGCACTCCACCTGGGTGACAGAGCGAGACCCTGTCTGAAAACAATAACAACAAAAGAAATTCCATGGGATATTAATTTTGGATATGAATGTTGGGTACCTCCTGATCCAAATATTGCTGTTGGGAAGCGACTGTTTTTACATCACTCTGGTCTCTGCTCTGGGTGCTGAGATGACCTCTGATAAAGCTCAGCATGCGGGGATATATTTTCTAGTGAATAAACAGGGCCTAGTCAGTTATTTTTTCTATTAGTCATGTTGGATTACATTTACTGTTGCTGGGAACTCCAGTTAGCATAATATCCCCTTGAATTAGGAAGTGTCATTGAATAACTGTCTTTCTCTAGGACTGCCTGGAGAAGCTTTTCTTGAAAGTCTGGTCTTGCCTCTTGAGCCAGGGATGGGTAGATTCTAAGTACTTAGACTCAAAAGGCTTCTTCCACTGGGACCAAGTCCCAGGGGAATGGAAGTTCTCTTGAAAATTGTATAATTGTATGGGAGGGGAATCAGAGCTTTGTACTCTTCAGTAGTCACCAGAATCTGTACCCAGAGGCCTAGAGATAAAGAAAACCCAACTTGCAAATGAATATTTGGTGCTATGAGTTAGCATGGAAAAAAATGGCACTTAAGGTCAAAGTGTATTTAATTGAATCCTTCCTGTCCAGTTAATCAGCAATCTCAGTTGTGACGATTCTGTTTTGCTATTTTTTCCCCCCATCTGTGTATTGACAGGTCACTCTTTCGAATTAGAATAGCACTCAGGACCACAGTGTTTGCATAGAAAGTGCCATAAGAATTATGGGGTGCGGGTAGAGGCCACTTTATTTCTTGTTTCAGAGGGCCATGTAAAAATGTTTTGAATTTATTTATTTATTTATTTTTAGAGACGGGACCCCATATGTTGCCCAGGCTGGTCTCAAACTACCAGACTCAAGCGATCCTCCCACCTTTGCCTCCCAAAATGGTAGGATTACAGATGGAGCACTTTTAAAACCTCTGTAAGTAGTTCAGTGATCAGAATTAGCTAGAAATAGTGCTGCCAAAAGGTATTGGCAAAATAACATCTAACAGCCTTTGTCTATTTCAGGTTAGGTTTGTGGAAGAAAGCCAATTTGGGAGCAGTGTGATGTGCCCATCTCTGTCCACATTTGAGTCGCCTACATAGTTCCCATGTATTTGTCACTATTTCTGGTCCCTGGAGGGCTGGGGTAGATCTCAGGATATGAGGCTCAGACTTAGTTGAAGCCACATCAAGAGCTGGTCCTGGTGGGTCAGCATTATTTTCTGCGGCTTATCACCAGGGCTACGCGTGTGGGAGCATGGGTGGGTAGTTCAGGGAAGAAAAGCATAAGGGCACATAGTTCTGTGGAAACTGAATAAAGAAGTGAAAAAATTGGCCAGGCACTGTGGCACTCGCCTGTAATCCCAGCACTCTGGGAGGCCAAGGCAGGTGGATCTCTTGAGCTTAGGAGTTTGAGACCGGCCTGGGCAACATGGTAAACTCCCATCTCTACAAAAAATAAAAAAATTAGCCAGGTGCAGTGGCACACACCTGTGGTCCCAGCTACTCAGGAGGCTGAGGTGGGAAGATTACCTGAGCCCAAGAGGTTGAGACTGTAGTGAGCTGAGATTGTGGTGCTGACCTCCAGCCTGGATAACAGGATGAGACCCTGTCTCAAAAAAAGAAAAAGTGAAAAAGTTAATTTTTTTTCCCCTCACTGACTTGGATCTTTGTTCTATTGGAAACCCTTTTCTCTTGAGGTCATTATATTTATGTATTTATTTTTAAATATTTCATTATTATATTTTAAAAATATGTATATGTATTTTTTATTTTGGTAGCTTTTGTGGTACAAGTGGTTTTAGATTATATTGTGTACTGGTGCACTAAAACCTGAAATTTTAGTGCACCAGTCACCTGAGAAGTGTACATTGTACTGAATATGTATTTTTTTATTCCTCATTTCCTTTCCCTCCCTCCCTCCCTCCCACTTCTGAGTCTCCATAGTTCATTATATCACTCTTTATGCCTTTGTGTACCCATAGGTTAGCTCCCACCTGTAAGTGAGAACATACGGTATTTGATTTTGCATTCTTGAGTTACTTCACTTAAAATAATGGCCTCCAGCTCCATCCAAATTGCTGCAGAATACATTATTTCATTGTTTTTTATGGCTGAGTAATATTCCATGGTGCATATATACCACATTTTTTAATCCACTTATTGGTTGATGGGCACTTAGGTTGGTTTCATATCTTTACTGTTGTGAATTGTGCTGCGATAAACATATGTGTGCAAGTATCTTTTCAGTATAATGACTTACTATCCTTTGGGTAGATACCCAGTAGTGCAATTGCTGGATTGAATGGTAGATCTACTTTTAGTTATCTGAGAAATCTCCATACTGTTTTCTATAGAGGTTCTACTAATTTACATTCCCACTAGCAGTGTGTAAGCATTCACTTTTCACCACATCCATGCCAACATCTATTATTTTTGACTTTTTAATGGCCACTCTGGCTGGAGCAGGGTAGAGTATCTCATTGTGGTTTTAATTTGCATATCCCTGATGATTAGTTATGTTGAGCATTTTTTCATACATTTTGTGGCCATTTGTGTATCTTCTTCTGAGAAATGTTTATTCATGTCATTTGCTCCCTTTTTGATGGGATTATTTGTTTTTTTTCTTGCTGAATTGTTCGAGTTCTTTGCAGATTCTAGGTATTAGTCGTTTGTCAGATGCAAAATTTGCAAGTATTTTCTCCCATTCTGTGGGTTATCTGTTTACTCTAATGATTACTTCTTTTGCTGTGCAGAAGCCTTTTAGTTTAATTGGGTCCCATTTATTTATTTATTTTTGTTGTTACATTTGCTTTTGGGGTCTTAGTCATAAATTCTTCGCCTCGGCCAATGTCCAGAAGAGTTTTTCCTAGGTTTTCTTTTAGAATTTGTATGGTTTCATGTCTTAGATCTAAATCTTTGCTCCATCTTGAGTTGATTTTTGCATACGGTGAGTGATAGGGATCCAGTTTCATTCTTCTGCCTGTGGCTAGCCAGTTTTCCCAGCACCACTTACTGAATAGGGTATCTTTTCCCAGTTAATGTTTTTGTTTGCTTTGTTGAAGATTAGTTGGTTGTAAGTATTAGGGTTTATTCTGCGTTGTCTATTCTGTTTCACTGGTCTGTATATCTACGTTTGTATCAGTACCATTGCTGTTTTGTTACTATAGCCTTGCAGTATAATTTGAAGTCAGGTAGCGTGATGCCTCCAGATTTATTCTTTTTGCTTAGGATTGCTTTGGCTATTTGGGCTCCTTTTTGGTTCCATATGAATTTTAGGATTGCTTTTTCTAATATTTTGAAAAACGATGTTGGTATTTGGATAGAAATTGCATTGAATCTGTAGATTGCTTTGAGTAGTATAGTCATTTTCATGATGTTGATTCTTTGGTTCCATGAGCATTGCGTGTATTTCCATTTGTTTGTGTCATCTGTGGTTTCTTTCAGCAGCATTTTGTAGTTCTCCTTGTAGTGCTCTTTCACCTTCTGAGTTAAGTATATTCCTAGATATTTTATTTGTTTTTGAAGGTATTAAAAAGGATTGAGTTCTTGATTTGATTCTCAGCTTGGTGGTTGTTGGTATATACCAGTGCTACTGATTTGTGTATGTTGATTTTGTAACCTGAGACTTTACTGAATTCATTTATCAAATCTAGGAGTCTTTTGGAGGATCCAAGCATCTTTTATGGTTTTCTAAGTATACAATCATATCATCAGCAAACAGAGATAGTTTGGCTTCCTGTTTTCCAATTTGGATGCCCTTTATTTCTTTCTCTTGCTTGATTGTTCTGGCTAGGACTTCCTAAGGTCATTTTATAAATATTCATAGCAGCTAGTTGAAGGCACTGAGACTCCTGTACCTTGGCAGGAAGAACCCTGCTTGATGGTTTTCTAGGTGTTTATTTGGGTTATGGCCATTTTCTTTCCCTCTTTTCTCACTAAGTTTTGATGCTCCTGTTTTTCTGGGAATATTCTGGCTTCATTGTTTAGGCTCTTTTAAGGGCCATGGGAATTCTGGGGACAGGAGGCAAGTTTGACATGTTGCTAGATACAGAAGGTTTTTACAGCTTAAGAAATGTCCAGGAAAGAGATGGAAAACTTTGTTACAAAGCATGTGGACAGGAAGTCAGGCGGGAAAATGGCATGGCAGATGGTGTAATTTCTTTGGTCAGCGTGTCTGTCTCTGCCAAGATGGGACTGGTGGGGTAGCAGGGGTAGTGGGCTGGTGCTGAGGATATAACTTATAATTCACATAATTCCTTGAAGAGAAGATTATTTTTAAAAAAGAAAGTATAGTGCCTTATATTGATTACTTTGAAATACACACGATATAATCCATGAATGAATATTTGCAAAACACCTTAGTGTTTATCTAACTCTATGCCAAGCCTAGTGGTAGATATACAAGACAACTGAGGAAAAAAATAACCTGAACTTAGACCATATAATTGTTACTTAAAGAACTATGTAAAGCATTACATCATCAAGCTCTAAATTGTGAGTTATTAATACACACTTGGGGTTTGGAGCCCCAGACAGATTTGCCATAAGACATGCAGGCTTATGGCAAATCTTGGGCCAAATGGAGGCCTTTGGAGCTTTTGGAATGTCCCAGGGCTCAGTCTTCAGCCTGCTTCTTGTCTGTCTTCACTTTTCTTAGGTGATCCCCTGGCTTTAAAGTACAAGCATTCATGAAATGTTTACTGTCTGCCAGAGGCTGTTCTAAGGGTTTTATGTGCACGAATCTAACCTTCCAGACAACCTTATAATGTAGGTACTTTTATTGTCCTCACTTAAAGGTGGAGAAACTGAGGCGAGAGATGGACTTTCTTGAGCTCACACAGCTTATAAGCTGGAGAGCCAGGAAGTGACCTAGGCTGGGGGACCAGCCAAGCTCTCTATGGGTTCAGTACAGCCATTCCCAGCTGATCCTGGCTCCTCTGCTCCTGTCTTTACAGTCTCTTCTCCATATAATCAATGAGAATATATATGTTTTTAACCCTCATATGGAATCCTATCACAGTCAGAGGTAGAATGCACATTTACTACCAAGTCCTTGTGTGGTCTAAGCCCCAGTTCTTCCATCTGCTCCTGCCTTCCTCCCATCTCTTCTGTCTCAGGGCCTTTGCCTGCTCCTGGGATGCTCTTCTCCTTGAATATTGCTGGTTTGTCACTGAGTTCATTTGAGTGTGGGCTCTAGTGTGTCATCACAGGGAGGCCTTCTCTGCCCGTTCTATGTAAAGCTGCTCCGAGTCACTCTTTAATCCCCTCCTTTGTTTTTCTTCCTAAAATTACATTACATATTTCTGTGTTTTTCCTGTCTTCTTTCCCAAATAAATGAATTCCATGAAGTTAGGGACTTGATCCATTTGTTTACTGGTACCTTTCCTGTTTAGAATAGGACATGGAAGGTCTTCTTTAACTATGTGTTAAATAAATGAATAAATGGCATCTGTTGCATTCATTTGCTGTCCATGACTTCACATGACTTCACTTGGGTAAAAACAGTGGGGAGGAAAGGGATGTACAGGTGATAGCTATAGGCTGGGTCCTAACTGGCTTTATGTTTATTACCAAGGCTTTGCCATCATAATGTGGCCAAGGAAATGCTCAGGAATCTTGATTGAATGAATGCACTGTGTAATTTGTTCTGGATTCCACACAGAGGGAGAGAATATTGTGGGCCGATCTGCTCAGAGAAACTTCTTGGAGGACTTGCAGACTCTGAAGGAGAGATTGGATTTGGTCGAGCATATGGGAATCAAAGAATAATTTATTTTTGAAGGTGGAAGTACTCTTAGGATGAACTAGTCCACCCTTTCTGTTTATAGACGGGAAACTGAGCCCAGAGAAGTGTAGGACTTGTCCAAAGGCGTACAAGTAGTTGATGTCAGAGCACGTCTGGCATCCAGGTGTTTTAACTCCTAGTTTAGTTCCCTTTCTCCCAGACAGTGCTGCCTTCAGAATCTAGCAGGACTCTTTAGGGGTTGGGAAGTAACTAGGGGCAGCATGAGCAAAGGCCCAGAGGCAGAAAAGATGTTGGCTTGTGTGGGCTGGAAATAGATGGTCCTGTCAGAATCAGCAGGTTTATAAAGGAGCTCATGGGAGACAGAGCAGTCTGTGAAAAGTGAATCAGATCCTGCGGGATCTTGACTGTCATCTTGAATTTGAAATGAGAGGGAGCCATGTGAAAATGCTTTGACTATTCTGTCTTTTCACAGATATGGTGACATAATGGATAGTATAAAAAATGGATTGGAATTGAGGAGGAAACTAGAGGCTAAGAGGAGTTGGGAGGCCCTAGCAACAGTACAGGTATTATTGCTAAGGGATGAGTATCATTTCAGTGATTTCTGTTTCTGTTTTTAGAGCTTTGTGGTGGATTTTGGAGAAGATGACATGTAATTCTCAGGTAAGATGTGTATACTCAGCTTTCTAATAGACTTTGGGGATAAGGAGGAGACCTGGTATTTTGCCTTAATTCTGTATGTCGCTGTAAATGACATTTTAGTATCCAAATGATAATTCTAAGAAATTAGGACAGGAGAGATAGAAGATAACATTATACTGGTGTGAAAATAGTGATGGGACTGAGTGCAATGGCTCATACCTGTAATCCCAGTGCTTTGGCAGACTGAGGTGGGAGAATTGCTTGAGGTCAGGAGTTCTAGACCAGCCTAGGTGACATGGTGAGACCCAGTCTCTACAAAAAGTAAAAAATTAGCTGGGCATGGTGGCACACATCTGTAGTCCTAGCTACTCAGGAGGCTGAGATGGGAGGATCGCTTGAGCCCAGGAGTTTGAGGCTACAGTGAGCCATTACTGCACCACTGCACTCTAGCCTGGGTGACAATTGAGACTCATCTGAAGAAAGGAAAAAAAAAAAAAAAAAGAAAAAGAAATTAGTGATGGAGTGAGGGAGAGGACTGAAGGAACAGATGGAAAATGAATGGGAGCAGCTCCCCAGAGAGGGCCTGGGCCTGCCTCTCTGTCAGGGGAGCTGCCCAGTATAGTGGCTGGGTAGTCAGGCATTCAGGGACCCCAGCCAACCTTAAACATTTTGTGTCAGGACACAGGTGACCAGTGGAAGTAAAACCTATCTCCTGGGCCCACAAATGCTTTGGATAGGTAAGCTGTGCTTAAGCCTAGGCCCATTCATGTAGTCCACATAAGAGCTGATGAGAGTAGATTGATATAGCCTGTCCCAGACCATTGAATTGGCACAGTGTATGATACTTTAGAAGTTTTTCCATACCCAGAAATCTTTTTTCCGTCTGTAACAAAAAACTTTGAAAGTCAGCATAAAAGTGAGAACATAGATATTTAAATATCGTCTACTGGATCTGAAAGTTTTGGTTGCAAGAAAAAGTTCTGCAACCATTTAACATTCAATTGATATTGATTGAGGAGCACCTCCTAAACACCAGATACTGTGCTAGTTACTGGAGCGTCAGTCTTTTGATCAAATTGCATCAAATGTTACTAATGGGATATTAACGTGATTTTTCATCTTAAGCTCTTTTAGTCCTGAAGGTTATGCAGCTTGGTCCATAAACCTTCAGTTGGTTCAGGCTGTTCACTTATGTTTGTGTTCAGTTGTTGAATGTTTACTGTGTAACAGGCAACAGGCTGGGTGTTCAGACAGTTTTGAAGATGAATAAGAACTGGAGAGGGTTCTCCAGTTTTCTAGCTGGCTGACTGGAAGTTACCAGGTAAATCTGGCAGCCTTCCAGTTTGCTGGGATTCCTCCCAGAGGAGAGTACAGTCAGCAACAATGTATCCCTTTTCCTTATTCTGTCTATCCTGGGCCCTCCCCTTTGCCCTTTACACCTTCTCCCTAATCCCTGTCTTTAAATTTAAGACAAATGAAAATGAGCTCTTTTGTATTAAGTTTGGGCAGCTCCATCAGGACAGCACTTCCCTGATGATGCCCTAAGTTAGAAACCCTTCCAGGAGAATGTCTGCTGCCGTGGAATCCCAAAGAAGAGACTTCTTGGTGTGCTGTTTCCTCCTTCCTATGAAAGTTGCTTTTGCCTACTGTGTGGATACAGGGTGCACAGCACTTGTTATTTTCTACCCATCTGCCTGCTCCGTTCGCTCACTCTGGGGATGCTGGCAGGGGCATGGTGTCTTGTTTTCTTAGAATGAATGATGCAGATGAGCAGCCTCTCTAGATGATGGGAAAATTTAGCTTGATCCATCATGCTAAATTTTCCCATCATCTAGAGAGGCTGCTGCTCAGAACAAAAGAAAGGAGCATAAATAAGATGGGTACAGAAGAGGAGTGCTTTATTGAGCCTTTCGATTGCCAGCCCGAGCGAGATAGTCTTCCCCTCCTTGCTTGGCATCTGGAGCCAGCTTGTACACTACCCATTTGAGGTTCGCTGCTGCTCCCTTCCTCTGCCCTCCCTTTCCCTGTCCTGCCTTGCCCTGTCTTTCCCTGCTCTCCCCTCCCCTCCCCTCTGCTCCCCTCCCCTCCTGTCCGCTCCCCCCGCTCCCCTTTTTGAGACAGAGTCTCCCTCTCGTTTTTTCTTCTTTTGAGACTGAGTCTCCCTCTGTTGCCCAGGCTGGAATGCAATGGTGTGAACATAGCTTACTGTAGCCTTGACCTTCTGGGCTCAAGTCATCTTTTCATCTCAGCCCCTTGAGTAGCTAGGACCACTACGTGGGCTACTATGCCTGGTTAATTGTTTCAAAATTTTTTTTTTGCAGAGAAGCCAAAGCAGGTGGATCACTTGAGGCCAGGAGTTTGAGACCAGCCTGGCCAACAAGGCCTTCTCTACTAAAAATACAAAAATTAGCAGGCGCCTGTAATCCCAGCTACTTAGGAGGCTAAGGCACTAGAGTTGCTTGAACCTGGGAGGCAGAGGTTGCAGTGAGCGGATATTGTGCCTTTGCACTCCAGCCTGGGTGGCAGAATGAGACTCTGTCTGGAAAAAAAAATTGTAGAGATGAAGTCTTGCCATGTTCCCAGGCTGGTCTTGAACTCCTGAGCTCAAGTGATCCTCCCACCTTGCCCTCTCAAAGTGTTGGGATTACAGGTGTGAGCCATCATGCCCATGGCTGCTACTTTCTTTGTGTCTGTGAGCTCCATTAGTAGAAAACTACAGAATAGAAAATTATGTTCAACTTTCAACTTTAAATTGGTTCTTTTAGGCTAGGTGCCATGGCTCACGCCTGTAATCCTAACGCTTTGGGAGGCCAAGGCAGGTGGATTACTTGAGGTCAGGAGTTTGAGATCAGCTTGGCCAACATGGTGAAACCTGTCTGTAGTGAAAATACAAAAATTAGCTGGTTGTGGTGATGCACGCCTGTAATCTCAGCTACTTGGGAGGCTGAGGCAGGAGAATCTCTTGAACCGTGGAGGTGGAGGTTAGAGTGAGCTGAGATTGCACCATCGAACTCCAGCCTGGGTGACAGAGTGAGATTCTGTCTCAAATAAATAAATAGGTTCTTTTAAAAACATAATATATGGCCAGGCATGGTGGCTAACACCTGTAATTCCAGCATTTTCGGAGGTCAAGGCAGGAGGATTGTTTGAGGCCAGGAGTTCAATACCAGCCTGGGCAACAAAGTGAGACCCCCATCTCTACAAAAAAAAAAAAAAATCACTGGGCATGGTGGCATCCACCTCTAATCCCAGCACTCTGGGAGGCTGAGCAGGGAGGATTGCTTGAGCCCAGGAGTTAAAGGCTGCAGTGAGCTATGACTGTGCCATTGCACTTTAGCCTGAGCAACACAGTGAGACCCTGTCAAATATTAAAATTGAAAATATAATGTATGCTTTACACTACATTCTAAAAAAATTAAAATCTCACTTTCCCAACACTCAGAGATTTCTGCTGTTAAGGTCTTAGTGCTCTCCTTTTAAGGTCTTTCTCTAGGCATACAGATGTATATACTTACATTCTTCTTCTACCAAAGTAAGATTGTATTATACATACTGTTTTTTGTTCTATCTTATTTTTCAATTACCTTCATTTTTCTAATGCAGTAACTTTTTATTTTAACTAATACTCAGACCATAGTCAGATTTCCCCATTGTCTTAGTCCATTCAGAATGCTATAATACTCTCCTCTCTCCTCTCTCTCTCTCTCTCTCTCTCTCTCTCCCCTCTCTCCTCTCTCCTCTCCTCTCTCCTCTCTCCTCTCTCTCTCCTCTCTCTTTCTCTTCTCTCTCTTTCTCTCTTTCCCTTTTTTCTGAGATGGAGTTTTGCATTCTTGCTGCCCAGGCTTGAATGCAGTGGCACGATCTCATCACACTACAACCTCTGCCTCCTATTTTCAAGCAATTCTTCTGCCTCAGCCTCCCGAGTAGCTGGGATTACAGGCGCCCACCACCATGCCCGGCTAATTTTTGCATTTTTAGTAGGGATGGGGTTTCACCATGTTGGCCAGGCTGGTTTTGAACTTCTGACTTCAGGTGATCCACCCATCTTGGCCTCCCCAAGTGCTGGGATTACAGGTGTGAGCCACTGCGCAGAAGCTTCTTTCATAAGGATCGCAATCTTGCTTATGAGGACAGAGCCTTGGTAATCTAATCACCTCCCCAAAGCCCCACCTCTTAATACCATCACCTTGGGGTTAGATTTTCCCATGAATTTTAATCATGAAGTTTGATTAGCAGTCACACTCAGAAAAGCTTATCAGGTCCACCTCCTAAGTGTGTCATGAATCGTCCTTCTCCTTACTGTCTTGCTGCCTCCAGTCCAGCCAAAGCCTTGACTCTTTTGCCAGAATGGAGCTTTTATGTCTCAAGAGTGCTGCCTCAGGGTGTTCAATCTCCCCAGCTGCTGAGCGAGCTTTCTAGAATAGTTAAGGATACTTCTTTGCTGAAAGCTCTTTGCCTTCTTTTTGAGGAGTAACACGGTAAAGTACTCAAATTTTAAACGGATAGCTTAATGGATTTCAACATTTGTATACAATCTTATAACCACCACTCTAATCAAGATGTGGAACATTTTTAGCATTCTCAGAAGGTTGCCTGATGCCTCTTCCCAGACAGTATCCACATTCCTATCCCAATCATTCTTCTGTTATTATTTGTTTTTTCTTTTCTCTTATTTACTTATTTATTATTTTATTTATTTTTTTTTTGTAGAGACGAGGTCTTGCTATGTTTCCCAGGCTGGTCTTGATCTCCTGGTCTCAAGCCATCTTCCTGCTTTGGCCTCCCAAAAGTGTTGGGATTATAGGCCACTGAACCCAGCCTGTTTTACCTTTCTTTGATCCTCATGTTAATGAACCACGAAAGCTCTATATTGATGCTTCTTTGACAGGGTAATTCCACCCTTTGACGCGACATTCAGAAGGCTTTGTGATCTGGCTTTTCCTTCAGTCCTCCACTCTCGCCCTGCCCTTCCTGCCGTGCAGAAATTTCATGTAGCTTATCAACATGGCAGGCGCTTCCATTTTTTGCACTTAATATTCTTTTGCCCTCCTGACTTTATTCTTTGGCAAATTCGTCCTTCAAAACTCAGCTCCAGGCAGAATCAAGGCCTTCTCTGCACTACAGAGGCAACGATTGTTGCAGGTAGTTGCTTTTATTGCTGTAACATCTTTCTCTACTCATGGCTTTGGGCTTTCAGGAGCCCAGGGATGATATGACATTTCCCCCCTAATTGGTTAGTTGAATTTCACACAAGTAATTCATGGTCTTTCTAGAAAAATTGGAAAATAGGAAAAAAATCACTCATAATCTTACTACACAGAGATAATCATTGTTTATATATATATACCAAAATATATACAAATACTTTAAAACAAATTAAAAATATACATTCATAAAATACTAAATCTTTAATCTTCTGTTATTAATATTTAGTTTTTTCTCCCCCCTACTTATTTAAACTATTACAGAAATGCTGTCATGAATATCCTTATGCCTATATTTTAGTGCAGTTCCTTGATTATTTTGGGGATTCCTAGAAGTAAAAGGGATGAACATTTTTAAGGGCTTTTGATGTGCTTTGCCAAATTGCCCTCCAGAAGGTCTTTAACTGTGTACACTTCCACTAGGGTGAGTGAGAGTGCCTGTTTCCAGCCATTCTTGCCAAACTAAAAAGAATGAAGATAAAAAGTATTTGCAAATCTGGTAAGATAAAAATGGTACTGCATTTCTGTTAATTTGCATTTCTTGGATTTCTATGGAGGTTGAATATTTTCTTATATATTTAATGGCCATTTAATTTCTATTTCTTTTATGATTTACATGTTCACGTATTTATTTTTAAATTGACAAAAATTGTATATATTTATGATGTACAATGTGCTGTTTTGATTTATCTATATGTAGAATGACTAAATCAAGCTCATTAATATACTTTACCTCACATACTTATGTTTTTTTTTGTGGTGAGAACACTTAGAATCTACTCTATTAGCAATTTTGAAGTATGTGATGTATTGTTTAACTGTAGTTGCCATGATGTGCAGTAGATCTCTTGAACTTATTTACTCCTCCTGTCTCTCAGAAATTTAGTGTTCTTTGACCAGCATCTTCCTATCCCTTCATCTCCTAGCCTCTGGTAACCATTTTCCCCTCTGTTTCTATGAGTTCAACTTTTCTAGATTTGGCATATAAGTGAGATCATGTGGTGTTTCTCTTTCTGTGCCTGGCTTATTTCATTTAACATAGTGTCCTCAGGTTCATTCATGTTGTAGGAAGTGACAAGATTTCCTTCTTTTTTATGGACAAATAGCATTCCATTGTGTATATGTAAACCACATTTTCTTTTTTTATTCATCTGTTGATAGACACTCAGGTTGACTCCATGTCTTGCCTATTATGAATAATGGTGCAGTGAACGTAAAGTGCAGATATCTCTTTGACGTACTGATTTTGTATCCTTTGGATATGTACTCAGTAGTGAGATTGCTGAATCCTGTGATAGTTCTGTTTTTTTTTTAAGTACAATTTCCATTTTATTTTTCCCCAGAGAATGGTTGTCTTCAGTCTTTTAAGGACTCAGCTCCTTACATGGGTTTTGGTGGGGGTCGTGGGGTAGTACCCGCAGGTCTAAATCAGGGTGGGGGTGTTCAGTCCTTGCGGGCTGATAGTTCTATTTTTAATTTGTTGAGAAACCTCCATGCTCTTTTCCAGAATGGCTGTACCAATTTATATTCCCATCAACAATGTAAAAGGGGTTCCTCTTCCTCCACATCCTCTCCAACACTTGTTATTTTTTGGCGTTTTGGTAGCAGCCATTCTAATAGGTGTGAAGTGTTATTTCATTGTGGTTTTAATATGCATTTCCCTGATGATTAGTGACATTGGACATTTTTTAATTTACCTGTTGGCCATTGGTATGTCTTCTGAAAAATGTCTATTCAGGTCCTTTGCCCATTTTAAAATAAGTGTTTTCTTACTATTGAGTTGATTCCTTATATATTTTGGATATTACCGCTTATCAGATTAAAGAGTTTTATATTTTATTTAATGCATTTTACCAACTTTTAAAATATTAAGAACAACTTATGTCATATATACTACGTATGTTTTTCACAGTTTGTCTTTTAACTTTGTTTTCCACATACAATTTTTTTTTTTTTTTGAGACTGGGTATCGCTCTGTCACCCAGGCCAGAGTGCAGTGGCATGATCACAGCTCATTGCAGCCTCAACCTCCTGGCGTCAAGCAATCCTCCCACCTCAGCCTCCTGAGTAGCTGGGACTACGGGCGCATGCCACCCCATCTGGCTAATTTTTGTATTTTTTCTAGAGCCGGAGTTTCACCATGTTGCCCAGGTTGGTCTTGAACTCCTGGGCTCAAGTGATCTGCCTGCCTTGGCCTCCCAAAGTATTGGAATTACAGACATGGGCCACCACATCCAGCGTTATCAGTCTTTGTTTTTGAGATGGAGTCTCCCTCTGTTGCCCAGGCTGGAGTGCAGTGGGGTGATCTCAGCTCACTGCAACTTCTGCCTGCTGGAGTGCAGTGGGGTGATCTCAGCTCACTGCAACCTCTGCCTCTTGGATTCAATCAATTCTCCTGCCCCAGACTCCTGAGTAGCTGGAATTACAGGTACCCACCACCACACCTGGCTAATTTTTCTATCTTTAGTAGAGACAAGGTTTATCATGTTGGCCAGACTGGTCGCAAACTTCTGACTTCAAGTGATCTGCCCACCTTGGCCTCCCAAAGTGCTGGGATTGGGATTACAGGTGTGAGCCACCATGCCTAGCCTTATCAGTCTTTCTTTTTTTTGTGTATGTGAGACAGAGTCTCACTCCATCGCCCAGGCTGGAGTGCACTGGCATGATTTTGGAAACCTCCGCCTACTGGGTTCAAGCGATGCTCATGCCTCAGCCTCCTGAGTAGCTGGATTACAAGTGTCTGCCCCATACCTGGCTAATTTTTGTATTTTTAGTAGAGACAGGGTTTCACTATGTTGGCCAGGCTGTTCTCGAGCTCCTGACCTTGTGATTCACCCACCTTGGCCTCCCAAAGTGCTGGGATTACAGGTGTGAGCCAACGTACCTTGCCTGTCATATTCTCTTTACCTTTGTATCCCTAGTGCCTAGCAGTGACTGTCTTATTTTAAGTTCAGCAAATATTTGTAGAATGATGTAGCCTTTAGAGGTCCGTGGGTAGAATTTGAAGGGTCTGTAACTTGGATAGAAAAAAAAATTATATCGTTTTCATCCACCCCTGACTGAAATTTAGTATTTCTTTCTATTCTGAATATAGGCAATAAAACACAGTAGTAATGGCAGTACCTGTGACTTAGTTACCCAAAGAAATCATGGATATTTCCCTGGATAAACCCTGGGTTAAGAATCTGCTTTACTGGTTTTTTTTTTTTCTTGAGGCCATTTTATTTTTGTGTCAAATACCTAAGCAATACCTGGTACTCAGTAGATGCCCAATATATGTTAATTTAAAACACTTCTTATTTCAGAATATGCACAGAAGTCAGGAGAACTGATTCAGTGTCTTGGCTATTATGAATAATAATAGCCATTGTTCCCATCTGTATAATGAACTCCATATATTCTTGATCTGCTTCAAATATTGTTAACATTTTGTCAGTTCTACCTATCTACTCCATTCCTCGACATTGTATTATTTACCCAATACTATTTCAGGAAGCATTTCTGATAAGAAGTTTAAAAATCTGTAACCACTCTGTCACATTTAACTAAACAATAATTCCTTAATATCGTTAAGGAATAATTTCATATTATTAATAATTCCTTAATATCATTTGTTATTCAGGCCATATTTAAATGTCCTCTGTTGTTTCAACCTTGTCTGGTATTTAAACGCTGGGCATGGTGACATGTGCCTGTAGTGCTATTTTATTAATAACGTCGTTTTAACAATTGCTCTTTTCCTATTTAACATTTTATTTTTTAAGTGGGAAATTGCTGACTTTGGTTCTTTGGTCTTATTTGTAAAACTTAAACATTTAAATCTCATTTAAAAGTTGTTCTTGGACATAATTTAAAGTGAGGTATGTGATGGGTAAATTTCTTCAGGTATGATCAAAGCTCTAAGACATTTCTTTTTCACTTGCTCAAGGAGTCTATTCACCTTGTTAAGTTGGAGGTAAAAATACTTTCTCTGAGAGTTTTACATGCATCTCTGGACTTTAATTGTATCCTCTGTAAAACTGGAAGACATTGGGATTTGGGTTTTCTCTACATGCTGAGTTTTTTCTTTTTCTTATGCTTAAAACTATGAGAATGTCATAGTGGTAGTCTCTGGTTGTTGATTTTGTAAATCTTTTGTATTCGGAACAAATCCTTCTATTGTTTTTAGATAGCATTATTTTTCTATTAAACTTTTTAGATTTGAGGCCATTTGTTCAAAGACGTTTATCATTTGCAGGGTGGTTCTCTGAGCTGCATTCCTTCTCGTACTTGTCATCTGGTGCATTCTTTGAATCTGTTTCTTTTATTGAGAAATGTATTTCTGTATTTTATATCTCTTTCTGATTAGCTTTTTCTGTAGCATCACTTCTGTTTTTATTGCATTCATTGATTCATTGATTAGTACGGACCTTACATTTCTATTTCTTTTGCAGTCAGTACTTGCGTAGTCACAATAGTCTGTTTCATCTCCTTGAGAATCAATATTAGCCATTCTGTAAATTTGATGACAAATATTTATTGAGTGCTTACTGTGAGGAAGGCATTCCATTACAGGGATTAGCTTTCCTTTGCTTTTCTGCTGTAAGCTTTGTATTCTTTGACTGCTGATACCTTTTTCCTATGTATTCATTCTTCTGTGTTTGCTGATCTTCCTTTCGTAGTTTCAAACTATTTTATTTGTACCGTATTTACTGAGATTTGTGAGAAGTCCTTTTTAATATACTATCAAGATCCCACTGTGGGTTCATTATAAAGGGTAAAGGAATCAAGGTATTTTGAATTTTGTGATGGCTAGTGTAATTAATGATCACCTAATTATAATCCCCTCATTTTAGGAAATGACTTTGTATAAGAGAAATGAAATTCCAAATTCCCATTTCATTCTTGTTAAGATTAGCTTGAAAGAAAAAAGAAAAAAAAAAGATTAGCTTGAAGGGAGAGCCTCCCATGATGAGAGAATGCTGTTCTCCATTAGGACTCGGTTTGTACCTGAGAGACACACCATATGGGTGTGTTTCTGGAGAGCTGGCTCATTGGTGCTATGGCCTCAGGTAGAGCAGCACCTGAATGACTGACTCCAGCAAAGTTTCACTGAGTGCTTAGCAAGGGTGAAGCCCTAAGCTAAAGACTATGAGAGACCTAAGAATTCAGAATCCACATGTATATAGTGAACCTTTAATTTTGTGAAAGAGATAGACATTTGGGATGAGTGGCTGGAGACAGTGTATCCATTGGAACTGTAAGCAAGTAGGTGTCCTGCACAGTAAAGCATCGAGGGCTCGCCCTGTGGGATAGGAAGACATCTAAGTCACAAGCCTTATCCTTGGAGAGGCATAAAACACCTACAGCAAAGAGCTGAAGACTAATACCAAAATACAAATGGATTCATGGGTTAGCTTAGAAATGTTCCAGGTTGCCTGTGGTATAAACAGAGAATGATGAGGGTTTAGAGGTAGAAGAACTGACTCTAAGCAGAAGGGTTTGAGGAGGCTGCATGGAGAACAAGGGGCATCGTCATGGCCCTTGGCAGGTTGGCAGGATTGACTTGGTGACAAAGAAGGGAAAGGGGACTTTAACTGACAGGACTACTCTGGGGCACAGAGGAGGGAAGCTGTTTTATGAAATCAGATTCATTTGTTTCCATCCTTAGGTTCTGACCCTCTAAAGCAGCCACATCTTGGCTTACTCCTCCTCTCCTCTCCGCCCCATCGTGATGACCATGAGCCTTTTCATGGAGTGTCTGCCCAGTGGGCCCTGCAGCGGTTTGGATGATACTGTCCTCCACTTGTCTTCTTCCAAGGATAGGTAGCGCCCTGACCTCTGGGGGCAACAACCTGTGGATGGATCTTCCTTCCAACATCACCAGCCTTACCAGCTTCTTGAGTATTGATTCCTTCATACCATGCTCAGCCTTCCTCTAGGTCCTTGCTACCTACTCTGTCAACATAAACACTGTCCCCTCCCCATCTCCCCAGACCTAGGCTTCTAGGTTGCAACTCCCTGAGTGTTCATTAACAGGCCTCAGCAGTACACTTTAGGCCTGTTGTCCTTAGATCCTCTGGCACATCCTGTCTATGTTGCTGTGTGGGCCATGGTCTCCTGCCTAGAAACCGTCGCTCACAGTGGGGAATGATGCACATTGGGGACCTTAGAAGGGCTAGTAGGAGCCGAGGCTGTGAGAATAAAGTGTGGACCCTGATTTTGAAGGGACTTGATTCAGTCCTGAAGGAAAACCATGTATTTTTGTTTTTAGACACTTTGTAATTTATTTAATCACATTTTTCTGTGCTTTATTGAAACACATTTAGGTTGTCTTCAGTCTCTTTCTGTTAAAATGTAACAGGAACTATCCACAAAGCAACATAATTTAACATTAACTTTGATAAAGCTACCATTTTGGTGGGAGAGGCAGATAAGCTAGTAGTTTTCAGACAGGGGATATTTTCCAGATCTTGACTTTCTGTGTCCTCTTTCCGGAGGTTGATCTGTCTGAGAATACAGTTGCACTCAAGGTGTTTCCTTTCTCAATCACACTTCTCCCCCTTTACAAAGACAAGACATAGTCATTATTAATCCTAAGTCTTATTATTTGTGTGCCTCATGTGTGAAAAACCTCCAGATTAACAAGCAAAGGAACAATTAGGACCATTATTAGGAAAGTGAATGACTATGAGTAGCAAATCCTTTTCTAAGTCAAATGGTTTCCCATTCTTGCTTTCAACAAAATTGAAGGCATTGTCAGTTGGTAGATAATTAAAAATAATTTTTGATTATAGGTCGTGACATGATTTTGACTTGTAATTCTAAAGATACTGATATTGATTGCTATGGCAAAATTTATTTCACTTCTCCCATTCAAGTACTAACCAGGCCTGACCCTGCTTAGCTTTTGAGATCAGATGAGATGGCACATTCAGGGTACTATGGCTGTAGACTCTCACTTTTGTCTCGTATTTATGTGAACAAGGTTTCTTGATGTTTACCACTGTAAAAATGAAAAATTAATGCATTTTGAATAAAATTTTACTTTTTATGTTAATTAATAGTACCAATTTCTAACATAATTATGTTTTGATCATTTGCATATTAACAATAAAGATAATGAAAACCCAAACCAAAAGAAGAATTTTTTTTTTAACATTTACAGATTATAGCTGGGATGAGGTGGCTCACACCTGTAATCTCAACACTTTGGGAGGATCACTTGAGGCCAGTAATTCAAGACCAGCCTGGGCAACAAAGTGAGACTCTGTTCCTACAAAAATAAAAAATAGGAAGAATTAGCTGGGCAATGTGGTGGGCATCTATAGTTCTAGCTACTTGGGAGGCTGAGGCAGGAGGATTGTTTGAGCTCAGGAGTTTAAGGCTGCAGTGAGCTATGATTACGCCACTGCACTCCAGCCTGGGTGACAGCAAGACCCTGTCTCTAAAAAAATAAAAAATAAAATAAATAGAATAAAAAATTGAGGCTATAATCATAGCAGAATTAAACAATTTATGTCTACATATGTATACATATGTGTATATAATATTCATATGTATATATAATATTCATATGTATACATATGTATATATAATATTAATAGATATACTGCAGAGAAGTGTAGGTTGATTAATAAAAGATTTTGAAGCATAAATATTAGTATAAAATTCTAAAGAGGAAATAAAGAAAAAGTTATAAAAAGGCATAGTATAAAATGTGTATTTTTAAAATAGATAATCCACTATGACATTTAGATTCCCTTGGGTCGTTTAGATTCATTTAAGAGAGTAATGTTGTAGTTTAATTTTAAAATGTAAATATTTATTTAATTTTAATTAAAAAAATTTTGTGAGCCAGAGTTTGCAGTGTCACCCAGGCTGGAATACAGTGGTACAGTCATGGCTCACTGCAGCCTCGATCTCCCGGGCTCCAGCCATCCTCCCACCTAGCCTCCCAGGTAGCTGGGACTAAAGGCATGCACCACCACGCTTGGCAAACTTTGCAATTTTTTGTAGAGATGAGGTTTCATTTTGTTGCCTAGGCTGGTCTTGAACTCCTGAGCTCAAGCCATTCTCCCACTTTAGCCTCCCAAAGTGTTGGGACTACAGGCATGCACCACTGTGCCAGGCCTGTAAATATTTATAAAATGCCAATATTTGGAATATGCCAGAAAGTACATCTTTACTACTTGTTATTATGCAAAAAATTAAATATTAAATGTAAGGAGGATAATGTAACATTCTTTTAGGGCATATAAGATAATCAGACATTCACAATGGTGTATGTATGATACAGATGCTAGACCAGAGGAAAGCAACGAATGCTGAGGAGAAGATGCAAGAGAAGCCCACGGCCAGGGAAAGCAACCAAAGGAGGTGCCGTGGGAGCTGTATCTTGAGGGGCTGTTGGAGTTGGCTTAGCAAGCAGAGGAGGGAAGGCATTCTGGGAAGAGGGAGCAGTGTGTGTGAAGCGTCTGGAAGTAGAGAAGATCAGGGTCAACCTTGGGGAAAGCACAGTGTGGCATGAGCAGGATGGTGATTTACGGCAGCTGGACAGCATGTTATTTATGACAGGATTTGTGTATTCCATATGATAGGAGGGCTCGGAAAGGAGAGGCAGTGGGGCTAGAGGTCTGTGGAAGTAGCTGTTGCCAAGAGCCAGGCATGAGCAAGTGACCCCTGAAGGGTACTTCCTTCCCAGTGACTGTTTTCCATCTTAGTAATCTTCTGAACATTTTTACAAATGCAGAGATTCTTATTTACATTCTACTAGGGGAGGAAAATGAGGCCCACTGAGAGTCTGCTCCTCTTGCAGGTTTTGTACCTTAGTAGCAGTAGGCAGACTGGGCTTAGTGCTGCAGTTCAAGGTTCCACATTGGCCACATGTTTGGTTAGGGCCCTCAGCTTGTTTTTATTTTATTTTATTTTACTTTTTTTTAGGATGAAGTCTTACACTGTTGCCCGGGCTGGAGTGCAGTGGCGTGATCTTGGCTCACTGCAACCTCTGCCTCCTGGGTTTAAGCAATTTTCCTGCCTTAGCCTCCCGAGTAACTGGGGTTACAGGCGCATGCCACCACGCCCAACAGTTTTTTGTATTTTCAGTAGAGACGGGGTTTCATTCACTGTGTTGGCCAGACTGGTCTCGAACTCCTGACCTTGTGATCCGCCCGCCTCAGCCCCCCAAAGTGCTGAGATTACAGATGTGAGCCATGGCGCCTGGCCTTCAGCTTGTTATTAAGATGAGTGACTCCTGCCTGGCGCCAGGCGGATCACCTGAGTTCAGGAGTTCGAGACCAGCCTGACCAACATGGTGAAATGCCATCTCTACTAAAAATACAAAAATTAGCCAGATGTGGTGGCACATACCTGTAATGCCAGCTACTCAGGAGGCTGAGGCAGGAGAATCACTTGAACTTGGGAGGCAGAGAGTGCAGTGAGCCGAGATCGCGCATTGTACTCCAGCCTGAGTGACAGAGCGAGACTCCATTAAAAAAAAAAAAAAAGAGCGAGAGAAAAGTTACTCCAATTTTGGAGCCAAAATTTGGGATCCTTAAGCCAATACAGGATTTTTAAATTTGTTTACATGAGAAGCCTTTACAGAGTTCTAAACATTAAATCAAAGTGATTGTATGCATTTATTAAATCACCCTTACTGTGAAGAATTTAACTGTATAAACTCTTTGTGGTCTCAGGAAAGGTAGCGTGCATGACAGTTTTCCGGTACAGGGAATCTTTGGCTTTCATGATGTCTCCATCATAAAATAAGTGAAATAAGACTGTAAATTAGTGAAAGACTTGAAATAAGTGCTGTGAATTAAGACTGTGAGCAGTCCTGAAAAACATTGATGACAATTTTTTTCCCATTTGGAACATTTGTTTAGCCCAGCGATAGAGACCTGATGTGGTGTTGGCTCAGGGCAGATTGAACGTGCTCCAAAAGGAAACCATAAAGTGTTGAGTCGATACCACACAGAACACGAGGTGGTGGGATGAGCGGTTTTTCCACACTTTAATATTTTCCAGGATGACACTGAAAGCCTTGCCCTTAGAGAACCCTGAGCCACCTAATAATTCATAACTCCAGATTCTTGAGAGGGAGAAATGGAGGTTAATACCGTAACATAGATGTCCTGGGCCTTTCCTAAGAGAGGCTGGAAAGGAATTGAGGGCAGTCATCAGAATGCAACCAGCACGGCAAGGTAAGGGACACTGCACGGCTTTGATTTCTTGTGGAACAGTTGTCTTATCGATATCAGTATTTCCAGCTCCCTGTTATTAAAAAAGTCTCTGAAAAGCCTATCTCTTTTGGGAGGACAGGAGAGAATCCTGTCAAGGAAGTACTGAGTCAGCACAGGGGACCTACTAGGTGCCATTCACAACTTGATACTTTCTTAAATGGATTGTCTCAGAGAGGAGGAAACCATGACTCAGAGAGATTATGTAAATCACTGAAGATCCAGGATTTGAACCTTGGTTCATTTGATTCCAGATTTCTTTCTACTACTTGGTGATGCCTTCTTGTGCTGAAATCATGGAGAATGAAGGATATTCCGGATTGAATTGGGGAGCTCATGGTATCCAGCCAACGGTCCTGAAGACCTGAGTACCCTTGATCTGGAGGCATTGGGGGAGAGGAGTGATGCTGGTTAGCACAGAGGAATAGAGGAGAAAAACACCAGAAGGTGCTCAAACTGTCTCTGTTTCATGGAAAGGGAATTTTGTGCCATGGTATCTAGTCCTTGGTAGTGGTTTGGAAGAAGTGGGGTCCTGAGTTCATCTGCTACCAGGTACCCAATGAAGGAAAATGGGAGAAATGTGGCATGTGGGATTTCACAAAACATGTTTTTCTTTTATTTTGAGACATGATCTTACCCTGTCACCTGGGCTGGAGTGCAGTGGTACAGTCATGACTCACTGCAGCCTTGACCCCCCGCCTCCAGGCTCAAGCAGTCCTGCCTCAGCCTCCTGAGTAGCTGGGAATACAGGTGTGTGCCAACATGCCTGGATAATTTTTTAAACTTTAAAAATTTTTTTGTAGAGATGAGGTCCCGCTATGCTGCTCAGGCTGGTCTCGAACTCCTGAGCTCAAGCGATCCTCCAACCATGGTCTCCTAAAGTGTTGGGATTACAGGCGTGAGCTGCGGCACCTGTCCTCACAAAACACTTTTTGTTTGTTTTTTAATTTGGACCAACATAGGACAAATTTTAAATTTTTTTAGGGAAAGGAACTAAAAACAAAACCCCCAAACCTGTTACCATCTTCACAACATATAAGAAGAGACATTTGCCAATCAAAATCATAAATAAATTAAAAACAAAGAAAATAGACTAATAAGACAGCAAAAAAGGACATTCTACTTATCTATTATACAATTGGGTTGGATTTAAGATGTTTTGAATCATGAAAAATTACAGCGTAAATTTCTTGGTATTTGTCGGTTTGGGAATTTTTATTTAGTAGTGTAACATTAAGAGAAGCTTGACTGTCCAGTGTGTTTCATGCTTTTTTTTAAAAAAAAAATCATAGTTACTGTTGGGAGTCCATTTTGACAGGTTTTGATGAAAACAGTATCCACAATCATTGTGATTTCACTCCATATGGAATATTCTAGTGGATGGCAAGAAGGGGAGTCGGAACAGTTCTTAGGCTTTCAGTTCTGCGGCCAAGGCAGGAAGAAAGCAGGAGTAGCAGCTGTGGTGTCTGACTAGTGAGGGATCCAGGAAGGGGCTGCAAGGACCTGTCTGCCCGTGCTTCACATGTGGGGTGGGGGTGGAGGCTGCACAGCACCCTTAGTGCTTGATACGGAGCAGGTGGGAGTCTATTTGAGAGGGATGCTGTGGATGGTAAAAACTCTCGTCGTGGCCTGGACTGACGTTTAGGAGAGTACCTCCTGTAAAGGAATTAATCCTGTTTGGTTCTCCAAAAAGATCTGCAGGAGCAGGCACAGACAAAGGCCCATTGTTTTCTCCAGGGCAGCTGTTCCTTGCGTTGGTGCTGGGAGGGGTGTGGGAAGCTTGCAGGAGTCAGGGCCTAGGTGCTTAGATGTGGGAGTGGTCCTGCTGTTCTGCCTGATGATTTTCTTTGGAGCCTTTCTTGTGGGGACTTTCTGCAAACTCCATTTTCCTGCAAGCAGCAAAATCTTAGCTATACCCTGTATGTGGTCTTGGTGCCCTGGAATTTTGGTGAATGCTGAGTGCCTGGGAACAGAAAAGCCTGAAAGCACCTTGGGAACTCCCCAAGTCTCCTCTCTTTTGTCCAAGGGAATACCTACCTCTGCCTTTCCAGGGGCCATGCTAGGGGAAGTGTGTGTGTTGGCCTCTCTGGAGAAGGGCATGCTAGTTTCCCTGGCCTGTTTACTTTAGTCTCATCCTCGCTGCCCTTGATTACAAATGAGGCATTGGGTGGGGGATTTCCCTGCTTCCAGGGAGGTTACTCCTTCCTTTTGTCTGTGTTCTCAATTTTTCCACCTGGGGAAGAGCTGCCTTAAAAAAAAAAAAAAAAAGCAAAAACCCAAAACTCTCCTTAGCTTGTCTCATAGACTGCCCAGTAAGTGGATCAGTTCATCAGGAAGCGATTCATCTGTCTCCTGCAATTCCCTTCCCCTTGGTTCTCTTAGACCTTTTCACATTCTCCTGTCTCTGCTGTAGTTGTCAGCACTCCTTCCTAAGAAAACGAACAGTCCTCCCAGCCCACAGCCTGGTCTGCTCCAGGGTGCTTGTTGAGCTGAGGTGTTGATGCAAGGGTTCTGGATCTTAGGAATATGCGCCCTGGCTCTTTGAGTAGAATGGAAACCCTTTGAGGTTAAGAGCTCCAGGTTTTTTCCTTCCCTCTCCCCAGCTCTGTATGTAATGCCTGTGAGAGGAGAGGAAGGGTCACTGGGGAGGGTGACCACTGGTGGCCCAATTTGCTGGTGTGGTCACCTCAGAGGTGAGGGAAAGCCTGTTGCCCCCAGCACCGGTAGAAGGCCGGCCTCAGACCTCTTTGCTCTGGAAGCCCCCTCACCACCTTTTTCTTGTTCAGTTGAACAGTCCTGATATCAGAGCCTCTGATACAATTGAAGGATCCTATTTGAAGCCCTTTCTTAAAGATTACTGGAAAGTGTAAGTGAATTTTACTCGGTGATAACAACCTTTCCACTCTTTTCACAGATTTCACACCCTTTGGAGGGTTTCTTTCTTGGATAATTCAGGTAAGTTTTTAAGTTTTGGTTTTTAAATCAGTGGACTTAGTTCCATACAGTGACTTCTTCAGTCCCCCCAGCAAAGATCCTTGTTCAGGTCCCTTGAATTTCCTTCCAGTTCCACAGATGCTGCTCCTGTTTCCCAGGGCTTCCATCTTACGCCCATAGATTCCTGTCTGCCTTATCATGTTGCAAGCTTTATTCCTGCTTCTGTTAGGCCAAATTAGTAACCATTCTCTTTCTCTCTCCCTCCTTCTTTCTTCACTGGAAAGTTAATGTTTTGCCTTTGGGCTTTTTTCTAAGCCAGGTTTCAGTTCTGACCTTGGTTCTGGGAGTAGGCTTGGATTCCTGTGTTCTGCTGCTTCTGCATACGTCTCTGTTGTAGACCTAAGAATGCTGGTTGCTTCTTTGTTGTGCTGAGATTTTAGCTTTATATCTTTTTGATCAAGCTTTGTCTTGCTGAGCACTTTGTGTGTCCTTTAAGAATTCTTTTCCCACCCCAAGGTCATGAAGATAGTCCGCTCCCAAATTTTCTCTAAATGCTTTTCCTCTTAGATGACATTCTCATTTAGACCTAGACTCCTATCTTTAGATCTCAATCACTTTTTTAAAGTCGGATTCCTTTGTTCCCAGCTTGTCCTTAGGATTGCATTTTTCCTCTGTAGTCACCCGTCTGCTGGCCTTTGCAGTGGTTGCTTCGATTTCCCTCTGTGCCGTGCCTACCCAACTCCCACAGTTTTCCTCTCTGGCGTAGGTCACAGAGGAAATATTTAGTTACTCCCTGCCAAACATTCTGGCTGTGTTGTTTTGCTTAAGAAGACATGCAGTGAACTGTTTTGATTCTTGGTCTTGGTGCTCTAGGGCAGATGTTTCTCCTATAACGGAGGTGTTGTGGTCAGTTGGAAGGAGTGGTGGACTTGAGTTCAGAGAATTGCATTCTAATCCC
The DNA here is from genome assembly GCA_963573385.1 of Cacajao melanocephalus. NCBI lineage: Eukaryota > Metazoa > Chordata > Mammalia > Primates > Pitheciidae > Cacajao > Cacajao melanocephalus. Next base: position 94,545 of record CAUYLG010025456.1, read on the forward strand.
TGCAGTGTTACTAATTTGTGGTGGGATCTTGCGCAAGGCACATTTCTGTGTCTGAATTTCCTTTTGTTAGGGGGGACCTTAGTTCGTGATGAAGGAGACAGGACTCTGTGGGTATGAGATGGGAATCCAAAGAGTAAGCCTGGGAGATCCAGGAGAGGCTAGACAGGTAAGAGGCAGAGAACCATTACCGTGAGCATCCTTAGTGGAACAGGAAGGGAACTCAGATGACTCCAAACAGGTCAAAGTAATCTGTGTAGTCACTGAAAAAGCATAAAACATGACAAGAAAAACTGATGGAAATTCTCTGATGAGGATCACTTTAGGAGATAACTGCCTTGTCCATCCCTGGGCTTGCTGCAGGTCCACACCTGTTTGCTGTCACCCTTGGGATGTGGGAGGGTTGGCCTTCTGTGGGTTCACTTCCAGAATTCTTCCTCCCACCTTCCACCTCCTTCATAAACTCAGGAATATTTGAAACTCAGCCCAGATCTTCACCTGGCTTTGATTTCCCCATCATGTGGAGATTGGTCCTTGGAAGTTGTAGCTTCCAGAAACCTTTGAGGTTTGCTAGCATGTCCAAGTTCTACATTTATTGATTGTTGGTTCTGTTCATGGCTATGTTCCAATTCCTGTGCCCTGAGGGTGGTATGATTTGGTTCCAGCAAGGAAGGGGAGGGTATTTGGGGGACCCTATCGTCAAGAACTAAGAAATAAAGGGAAATGGCCGGGTGCGGTGGCTCACACCTATAATCCCAGCACTTTGGGAGGCAGAGGTGGGCGGATCACAAGGTCAGGAGTTCGAGACCAGCCTGGGCAACACAGTGAAACCCCGTCTCTACTAAAAATACAAAAATTAGCCAGGCGTGCTGGTGTGTGCCTATAGTTCCAGCTACTTGGGGGCTGAGGCAGGAGAATCATTTGAACCTGGGAGGCGGAGGTTGTGGTGAGCCAAGATCGCACCACTGCACTCCAGTCTGGGCAACGTAGTGAGACTCTCTCAAAAAAAAAAAAAAAAGAAAGAAAGAAAAACAGTTGAGTAGATGCCTTCTTGGTGTTTCTGAGAGGCAGGCCTTTGAAGAAGAAACAAAATGGTTAAACTTCTGCCTATATAAACCCCAGCCCTCCTCCCCAAATAAACATACTTAGATAGGCAGAGCTACATATCTACCTTATCCCTGTACCTTTCTGAAATGACTGAGATTTAATCAGATCTTGCATAGTTTAGACTTTTTGTTGTTCCAGTTAAAGATTTGCATTGGCTTCTTCCAGTACAGAATGAGCTGGACAAAGATAGTCTCCAAAGTCTTTTGCTGCTCTGTGGTCCTTTGTAAGGCAGAAATTCTCCTAAAGAAGTACTGAGGGCCGGGCATGCTGGCTCATGCTCGTAATTCCCAGCACTTTGGGAGGCTAAGGTGGACAGATTGCTGGAGCCCAGGAGTTTGAGACCAGCCTGGGCAACATGGTGAAACCTCAGCTCTATAAGAAATACAAAAATTATTATTCAACACCACCTATGAGTGAGAACATACAGTGTTTGATTTTGTGTTCTTGCATCAGTTTGCTGAGAATTATGGTTTCCAGGTTCATCCATGTCCCTACAAAGGACATGAACTCATCATTTTTTATGACTGCATAGTATTCCATGGTGTATATGTGCCACATTTTCCCTGTCCAGTCTATCATCGATGGGCATTTGGGTTGGTTCCAGGTCTTTGCTATTGTAAACAGTGCTGCAATGAACATTCGTGTGTATGTGTCCTTACAGTAGAACGATTTATAATCCTTTGAACATAGACCCAGTAATGGGATTGCTGGGTCAAATGGAATTTCTATTACTAGGTCCTTGAGGAATCACCACACTGTCTTCCACAATGGTTGAACTAATTTATACTCCCACCAACAGTGTAAAAGTGTTCTTATTTCTTCACATCCTTTCCAGCATCTGTTGTCTCCCGATTTTTTAATGATTGCCATTCTAACTGGCATGAGATGGTATCTCAATGTGGTTTTGATTTGCATTTCTCTAATGACCAGTGATGATGAGCATTTTTTCATATGTTTGTTGGCCTCATGTATGTCTTCTTTTGTAAAGAGTCTGTTCATATCCTTTGCCCACTTTTGAATGGGCTTATTTGTTTTTTTCTCGTAAATCTGTTTTAGTTCTTTGTAGATTCTGGATATTAGCCCTTTGTCAGATGGGTAGATTGCAAAAATTTTTTCCCATTCTGTTGGTTGCCGATTCACTCTAATGACTGTTTCTTTTGCTGTGCAGAAGCTGTGGCGTTTGATTAGGTCCCATTTGTCTATTTTGGCTTTTGTTGCCAATGCTTTTGGTGTTTCAGTCATGAAGTCCTTGCCTATGCCTATGTCCTGAATGGTTTTGCCTAGGTTTTCTTCTGGGGTTTTTATGGTGTTAGGTCTTATGTTTAAGTCTTTATTCCATGTGGAGTTAATTTTAGTGTAAGGTATCAGGAAGGGGTCCAGTTTCTGCTTTCTGCACATGGCTAGCCAGTTTTCCCAACACCATTTATTAAACAGGGACTCCTTAAAAAAACAAAACAAAACAAAACAAAAATTAGCCAGGTGTGGTGGTATGTGCCTGTAGTCCCATCTACTCAGGAGGCTGAGGTGGGAGGATCACCTGAGCCCAGGGAGGTCGAGACTACAGTGAGCCGAGATCATGCCACTGCACTCCAGCGTGGGTGACAGAGTGAGACCCTGTCTCACAACAAAGTAGCTGGGCGTGGTGGCTCACGCCTGTAATCCCAGCACTTTGGGAGGCCCAGGTGGGTAGATCGTGAGGTCAGGAGTTCAAGACCAACTTGGCCAACATGGTGAAACCCCATCTCTACTAAAAATATAAAAATTAGCTGGGCATGGTGGCTCCTGCCTGTAATCTCAGCTATTTGGGAGGCTGAGTCAGGAGAATCATTTGAACTCGGGGGGCGGAGATTGCAGTGAGCCAAGATTGTGCCACTGCACTCCAGCCTGGGTGACAGAGCAAGATTCCATCTCGGGGAAAAAAAAGTACGAAGTACAGAAGGATGCTTATCTTTGCAGGGTTAGTGATGAGGATGAGGACACGTGCTCACCGTTGCTGTGCCCAACCCTGGGAGGCTCTCGGGCTGCTGAAACTTGCTAGAGAAAGTCATGGAGCTAAGTAGAATAGTTCTGGGCAGAAGAGCTCCATAATTGACTCCGTATACTTTCAAGTAGGCCTTCTCTGCTATTTTGCAATTCTTTATTTATCTTTGAGCCCCTGTGATATTCACCATGTTTTTATGTATTCCATAAGCCCTAACTCTATTGTGACCTATATCACCGATGAGGATGCCTCCTACTTTCCTGAGATTGTTAGAGCTAGGTGACATAGAACTCTGGGGTAGCTCCTTTTCTTTAGATAGATTGGTACTCCCAGGAAGCCAGCTCAGAAGAACAGGCAGTGAGCATTCCCTGTAGGCCCTGTAGACATGTTCCTTGTGAATGCCAACAATGTCTGGTTGAACTAATGGTTTGATCTGGGGCTCACAGAGTTGTGAGCCTGTGTCTGGCATTTGGTATTTTGCCCCATTCTTTGATCTTAAACCAAGTTGTCCTAGGCAGGTGACCCAGCTGGTAACTGTCACATAATATCGAGTGTGTCCTCCCTGCCACTCCAGTTTTCAGTACTCATGAACCAGCTGGCTTCTATATCTCTCACCAATCACAGGGAATTCAGGTCTCCCTCAGGTAAGTGTTTTTCAGATCCTACTCACATCCTCTTTAATCCTCATCTTTCCTTCTCTTTCTGTCCTTCTGATTTGGCTTAATTGCCTCAGGAAACACCCTATCCCCTTTCCTCTCTGCCTGTGGGATAAAAGCTATCCTTGATCATAGCTGGTAAAAGCGTCCAACCAAGAATACTTCTGAAAGGACAGTCAGACATTTGGGAATGAAAGTAGACGGTGTGAAGAATCAGTGCTATCAGTATTGTTCTTGAGAATGCCTTTAAAAATCCCCCCAGATAGCCATCTTTTAATTAACTTGTCCTTCGTCCAGGACCACAATTTGAAATATGTAAAAGTTATTGATTGATGTGATTGATTGATTGATTGACACAGAGTCTCGCTGTGTTGCCCAGGCTAGAGTGTGGTGGCATGATTTCAGCTCACTGCAACCTCCGCCCTCTGGGCTTAAGCAATTCTCCCACCTCAGCCTCCCAAGTAGGTGTGACTACAGGCACATACTACCACGCCCGGCTAGTTTTTGTAGAGATAGGTTTTCCCATGTTGCCCAGGCTGGTCTTGAACTCCTGAGCTCAATTGATCCGCCCACCTTGACCTCCCAAAGTGCTGGGATTACAGGTGTGAGCCACAGTGCCTGGCCAAAAATGATTTAATTTTATTCCTCTTAGGTTTTGTTTTATTGCTAGTATTTATAGAGGTGTTGCTTTGTGTCTTTATTGTATAAACAGTATTTCAGCCTTTGTTGTTCATTAATGAGCTTGACTCGGCATCCGTCTACCATGTCTGGTGTTGTTTCTGTGGAAAACTGTCTTCAGCCAATAAAGGCGACTGCCTGAAAAAGGGGCATTTAGTAAAAACACAGTCTGGTCACCCTCTGGCCCCTGCTGGTGATGTTGCTCTAAAAGACACTGACTCTATTCCCATCATATGAAGAGGAAGAAAAGTGCTTCCAAGGGATGCTGGGAGCTAGGTCCGGAAAGCTAGGTCTGTCCTCTTTAGTCTCTAGGCTGGAGGAGCTGGAATGTGCCATGCCCAACTTTGCCTAAGCTCTTTTCTCTTTCTCACTGTGTGTCACAGTGGGAAATACTTGAGCTTAAAACCCAGTGAAGCTCCCCGACTTTGAAAATCATGCTGTAATTATGACAGGATCACTTTTTTTTTTTTTTTGAAGACAGAGTTTTGCTGTGTAACCAGACTGGAGTGCAGTGGCGTAATCTTGGCTCACTGCAACCTCCACCTCCCGGGTTCAAGTGATTCCCCTGCTTCAGCCTCCCAAGGAGCTGGGACTACGGGCGCACATCACCATGCTTGGCTAATTTTTTATATTTTAGTAGAGATGGGGTTTCACCATGTTGGCCAAGATGGTCTCAGTCTCCTGACCTCATGATCTGCCTGCCTTGGCCTCCCAAAATGCTGGGATTACAGGTGTGAGCCACCATGGCTGGCCAGGATCACATTCTTTAAACATACTGTTTGGTGGGGTTAGTGGAGTTAATGCCTCTGATTTTTGACGAGGAAATAATACATTCTTGTTGCGATGCTGTATCAGGTGTTAGGATGGAAAGCATGTAATTTAAAGCTACGGGCCTTTCCTGTAGGCTGCATATGCTCTAATCTATGAAAACTGAAGCTGTCCCAGTGCACTGTATGTAAACTGCAGCATCTCCTTGTGAAATGAACAGTTCAGGAAAATGGAATGACTTTCCAAACTGTGCTAAGTTCCAGGTGACTGAAAATTTCCCGTTAGGGTGGGAAAGCTTATCCAGATGTTCTTGCTTGGGGATCAGTGTGTGTCATCCTGTTCCAAAGAAGTACAGTTACTGCAGATTTTATCTCTGTCTTTCTTTCTGTGGCGCCCAGGGATGCTCTTTTTGAGTTCATTTTGGTCTTGTCTCTCTGAAAAAAGCAGCAAGCATTTTGATCTAGGTTCAAACAGTTAAAATCTGTGGCCACAGGGTAAGGTGAAACTAATGGCTCTAAGTAGCAAACTTAACTACTTTTGCTTCACTGGCACCAGGCTGTGAGTAACTGAACTAACCAGCTGCAGACCCTTATTATGCAATTTTGAGGTGAGGATGGGTGAAATCCTAGGGGCTGGGAGACAGACATGTGTGGCTACCAGAGAGATGATGTCAGCTCGTTTACTGGTGCTGTGGAGGAAGGGGAGATTCCAGGTGCTTAGCCTTCTTCCTGCATGTGGGGGTGTCCAGAGCCAACCTTAATCCTATTAGCAGCCAAGGCCTTTGGGGAAAACCGTATTTAACTCTGTGCCTCCTGCTGTCCCATAGGGACCTGAAGTTGGAAGGGGTCTTATATCTTTGGCTTTGGGAACAAAGCTTTGACGAACAAACAGACGTGTGTCTATATGTGTCTCTGTGTGTATTTTGTGTTAATGCTAGCAACTCATTAAGGTTTGCAAAGTCGAGGTCGTATAGGAGACAGGGAAGCCTTGTCTGGGTTTTATGGAATCTGTATTAGGAATTGCCCTTTTATTGCAAAGGAAACAGTTAATGATTTAAGCCACTTTTGAATTAAAATTACTTTGGCCGGGTGCAGTGGCTTATGCCTGCAATCCCAGCACTTTGGGAAGCTGAGGCGGGTGGATCATTTGAGGTCAGGAGTTCGAGACCAGCTTGGCTAACATGGTGAGACCCCCGTCTCTACGAAAAATACAAAAATTAGCCGGGGATGGTGGCAGGCGCTTGTAGTTCCAGCTGCTTGGGAGACTGAGGTAGGAGAATCTCTTGAACCCGGGAGGCGGAGGTTGCAGCGAGCCAAGATCGTGCCATTATACTCCAGCCTGGGCGACAGAGTAAGACTCTGTCTCAAAAAAAAAAAATTTTATTATTTTCTTTTGATATCCTTCATGTGGACACTTAGTATATAACAGGAAGCTCTTTAATACGTTCCTCGTTCCTTTTTGTGTTCTGCTCCTTCTCCTGTGATTATCCTATAACAGAGCCTTACAGGGTCATCATTTGGAGGAAAGAGAAGTTGGAGAAGGCACTTCTGCAGGGAAGATCTTCCCTTTGCTCAGCCCTGGAGCTGTGGTGGGGCTCCCTGGGAAGCCTGTAACTAACAGTAGGACTGGAAAAAGCCTTATGACCTCTGGAACATGACTGAGAGAATCGACCTGGGAGGCATTGGAGCCCATCTGCTCACCAGCTTTCTTGGCCTGTCAGATGTTGGGCTCCCCCTCTGGTTCTTTTGCCCTCCTCCCTCAAGATGTGTTAGGAAATGAAGCCTGCTGCCTGGAAAGCAGGTGACGCCAAAGCTATGCTAAGAGGATCCGACATCGCATCCCTGGGCCTGTCTCGGCTTCTCTGTGACTGGATTGCTTCGGCTCTCCCTAAGACCCTTGCTCACATGCAGGTGTAGCCGCTGCTTACTGGAAGCCATGTGGGGCCAGCCCAGGCTTGTTCTGTCAGGGCCTCTTCCCACCCGCTGTGTTCTTGCCTCCTGTGGGCTTGCACATTTGAGGGCCTCGCCATCCCTGAGTTGCCAGAATCCTTGTTCTGAGAACGCAGTGCCTCCCTTTCGGGGCCCAGGAAGCTGTGGGTAAGCACTTGGTTTTCTTCTCAGCTGGACACTTCTGGGAAACGATCTGCATTCCTTTCTGCCCAATTCTGCCTCTGGGGCTGTGTGGGGTGTGGCTCCATGAGGAGGAATGCTAGCGCAGTTCCACTGAGACCAGCCACCGAAGGTAACTGGGAGTTTGAAGGTGGAATTGCCTTTTCTTACAGTCGTGAAGCCAGGAGCTAGCTTTTCGTGGATTGTAATGAGGTGTTGGTTCTTTTAAAAATTTCCTAACTTGCTTTCCTGTCTCCCTGTCACTCTGGAAGGCGGGGGTGATGGGTAGGAGGAGAAAGAGTAGGCTTGGTTCGCTGTGGTCCGTCTTTGGCACTGAGATGGAAATGGCAGATATCTTTTGTGAGAAGGGAGCTTAGAAATGAATCTGCCTCTTGGTCTTGGCATAACTGGGTATCTACCCAGTCTGGCTGTGTTGACACTGAATTGTTTGTGAAGTCATCCCTTGACTTCTGAAGGCACTGCCATCCTTACCTGGTTTAAAATCTTTCAGAGTGCACCCAGCATCACCAGCTCCTGCAAGCAGAAAGGACCCAAGGGAGCAGGAACACACACTGGGTAGAAGTTAAGCCTGATTTTTTAAAATTAAAATTAAAAAAATTAATTTTTTAGGGAGTGAATCCTAGAGAATTAAATGTAATTTCTCCTTAATTTTTTTTTATGGAGATGGGGTCTTGCTATGTTGCCCAGGCTGGTCTTGAACTCCTGGGCTCAAATGATCCTTCTGCCTCAGCCTCCCAACGTGCTGGGATTATAGGTGTGAGCCATCCCACTGTGCCCAACCCAGAAGTTGAGCCTGAGAGGGAGGCTCATTGCCTTGTGTCTACCCAAGGGGTATGTGTGTGTGTGTGTGTGTGTGTGTGTCTGGAAGTGGAGAGGAGTGAATGCATCTAATAAATAAGAGAGGATCTGGAGAGACAGTGGTGGAGGCTGGCTGTGGGGAGCACAAAAGCTGGGACTTTTGCAGAGGTGTGTTTGTTCCAAAGTGGCCAGAAGCCAGGAGTGTTGGGAAGATGGCTTTAGGCATGCTAGGTTATGGTTGCATTACTGAGTACCTTGGGTTTGATGGCCGGCAATGCTTTCCCCTGGGAATCGGGCTGATCTCCTGATAACCCTCCCCATTTTACACCCATTACATACTTATGTGATCCTTACCTATCAGGGAGGTTTTGGGGTCGTGTGTTCTGGAGCAGAGGTTCTTGGTCTGAGAATGGGCCGGCCAGCCAGAGGCTCCACTTCCCAGTTTGTTGGCTGCCTCATGGATGCCATCCTTCTTTGCAGCCTTCAGTCTTTACTGGCTCAGCTTGCAGAGGTGTCTGTGCCCTGGCAGGGTGTACAGCCCTTCTCATGGGTGCTCTGCCTCTTTGGGGTCTTAAGAACAGATGGGGCTTAATTTGAAGTAGACCTCCCTCCAGGGTCTAGATCTGAAATATATATTAGAAGACGACTACTAGTCTTGGTTTTTCTTCCTCGTGTGTCTCTTTCTTCCTTTTATCTTCCCACTACTGTCAGGCATTGTGAGCAGCTGTTGCTATCAAACAGGTGAATCAGAGCATGAAGAATGGAGCTAAACAGAACTGTCTGCACGCTGCTCTGATGTGCACAGGCTCAGCCTCAGAGAGGAGGTGGGTTGCAGCCTGTGATGAGGGCTCCTTTCCTCCCAGCAGAGTGGGTGAAAGCAGGGAGGGACAGGTGGGAAGGTACTTTAGGAGTTGGGAGGGTATTAATTCTACCTCTTCTCTGCTTCCTCTGCACCCCAATATTCCCTGTGAGTTGTCAAGGGCTGGAGAGAGAAAGATCTTGCTTTCTACCATCAGGCAGTCAGGCAATGCAGCCCTTGCTAAATTTTTCAGCACCACTGCCACTGTGATGCAAATATTATATATAGCTTATTTTCCGACCTGAGGGAATTTATAAGCTAATGGGAGAGACAGTATTTGTTAAATAAGTAGAGAATATCTAAGATTTTAACTGTGTTGCTTTACTAACCATGGATGTATTTATAGTTCAGAACAAGAACTGTGTCTTACAACTACAGAAAAATTTTCTTGGAGGTGGCAGGATTTTTCTGGTTTTTACAGTTGGGCCAACTTTATAAGCGAAGGAGACGTGTTCACTCCAGCATCACGGCGATGATCTACCTTGGAGGGGTAGATGTGGCAGAGCAGAGCCAGGAACTTGAACTCAGGAAGTCCTGCCGTGGTATATAGGAGATGGGAAGTGATGCAGTGAAGGTGGACTTTTGTGGAAATCTCTCCTGTTGATGAAAATAGGGTAATTTTGAAGAGGCCAGAGATGGGCAGTAAGGAGGCCTGCTAAAGGGTATGGCAGGTCCGCAGCAGGAGAGAGGAAGAGGGCGAGTCCCAGAGAATATTCCAGAGTAGACGAGGCAGGACTTGGACATGGAGGACGAACTTGAGGGGAAAGACAGAACATGCCGACATTTCTGACCTGTGAGAGCTGGCCAATATTGACACGTTCTGTTTGTGAAATGAACAGTACTGTTTGCACTTTTTCATTCAGCAAGTATCTCAGCATTGTGTGGACTCTTATAGTTCATCTAGTCTGGCTCTGTTTTATAGAAGGGGAGATTGGGGAAGAAAGGGGAAGTGACTATTCCCAGCGCACACAGCATTCAGTGGTAGAGCAGGACCCATGATCTAGGCCTCTCCCTCCTAAGACAATTTTAAGACAACAGCAGCATGGAGGAGAGTGTGGGGTTGGCAGAAAGTCTGTCTGTGTAACATTAGGTGATAAACTCAGAAGCATTCAGACCATATTAATGGTTCTGCTTCTCAGAGCTGTTTTCAAGAACCACAGAGAAGGAAAATGGACTCCTTGGGTCCTTCTAGTTCCGAGATTCTTAGGAGTGCGCAAAAATAATGTATATGAATAGTACTGAGTGGGGCTGGCGGGTCTCCATTGTGGTGCCTTTCTAAGGGAATTTTAAGGATAACTTCACCATGTGATTTTTGCCTCGTGCTGACCACGGAAGCTGACTGTGAGGACAGCACTGCTGCATTGTGCTGTGGCCAGTCATCACCACAGCCAAGGACTCAGCATTGTAGCGAGGGCTCTGATGTCACACACTTCCTCTCCCACCACCTCTTACATATACGCTGTCTCCTGTGTGTGCGCACATGTGCGTGCACACACACACACACCACACCACACACCCCCCACATACACACAAACACACCATACACACACAGCACACATACTACACATACCACACACCACACCACAGACACACACATATCACACACAAAAGCACACCACACACACAAATACACCACACACCACATACATAAACACACCATACACACACACCACACATGCACAACACACACCACACATACTATGCGCACACACCACACAAAAACACACCATACATCCACACCAAACACATGCACAGCACACACACCATACATACTATACACACCCCACACACATACACACCACACACACACCACACCACACACACACACACACACACCACACACACTGCACATACCCCACCGACACACGCTTTCTCCTCCTTTTCCCTGCCTCCCTCCTTCCTTTTCTCTTACTTTTCTCCTCCACTCTTTCTTTTCTCATCCCTGTCTTCCGTCTCCGCTCCCTACTCTTGTTGTCTTAACTTCCTCTCTTGGAGCAGCTTCCCCTCTTGGGTAAACTCAGACACGACCACAGCAAAGCAGTGTGAATCTTCTGTTTGGTCAGTGTTTCCTGAGGTGGTGATGGCACTCAGCTATCCGGGTCAGAAGCTGGAGTCCTTCTGGCGCCTTGCTCACCTCTGCAACCGGTCACCCTCCGAGTCCTTGTTTCCTACAAGAGTGCTCTGTCCCCCCTGCTTGTCCCCATTCTCACCGCCCCACATGGCGGGAGAGGGAGCAGAGAGGGATCACAGTGGAAGAAAGGAACACAGAGACGAGGGTCCCCTTTGGTATCCTCGAAAGCAGTGACCCCTCACAGAGTAGGTTCTTGCAGTCTGCTCCCCGACAGATGCAACTGCACTGGAATCCCTGAAGACAAACCAGAGAAGTGCTGCATCTTGGTGGGCCGGGGGCTTTGCTTTGCCCAGGGCTGGGCTCCCGAATGAACTTTGGTGCAGCCTAACAGCTGAGTTGTTCTATTGAAGGTGCACGCTCTGTGTCCAGGCCCTTCTGGAGGAGGAAGTAGAGGTCATAGGTCATGAGGCTGAATCAGGCTTTGTGTGCTCCTTCTAGGTTCTCAGTGTCCGTCTGGTCCTTCACTTGCTTTCCATCTCTGCCCTGGCCACTGTAGGCAGGAGCAGCTCTCTAACAAGAGGTTCTCAAGGTGATAAACTTCATAGTACCTTTAGTTTAGTCTGAATGGCCTTGGCCTTGGGGCCCATCCCAAGTTCCATAGCCAGCAGGTGGGTCCATGTCTCACATTTTTGTCTTTGTCTCATCCACATAACATTACCACAGTCCACCCCCGTGCCCACCCCGCTCCAGTGTGGGACGATAGAGATTTAAGGGGGAAGTGGACTACCTGGATAGTAGAGGAAGGAAGTTTGTGGCGGGCAAATTCTTATTTTATCCGGAATGTCTATCCCATTCTCTCCCAGCCCTCAGAGCAGCAGGTGAAGTCAGATGTAGTTGAGCTGTCTCTCTTCCTAGCCATCTTTGATAAAATAGAAACAGGGTTCACTCTTCAGAAGCTTACTGAGACAGTCTTATTTACTAAAACGACAACAAAACAAAAACCACTTCAAGCCCCCAAATCCCAGCCACGCAAGTCTCTATCTTTGCCTCTGACAATTCTTGTCTCTCTGGGTCTTGGACCCTCTCTGATTTAATTAAAGCTGTGATAACTTGGTAACTGTCTTGGGAGCACGCAGGGAGAGTCAAGCCTCATCTTGACAGATTTCCCCAGAGTGCGCACCCATTCGTCACCTCCTGTGAGCCCTTTCCTTGGTAGAGGTGTGTCATGCATTACTGATGGCAGATGCTATCTGCATTGGAGGTGAGTGGCTACAGTCTTTCATCGATTTCAGGAGGACTGTGAAATCATTGACCTCCTTTTTCCACTTGAGTTTGAGATGAGCTAGCATTGACCAGTTTTGGAGTCCCATGGCCTTGTGAGAAGGGAGTGTTCTGCTGGCACTGGCTGTGCTGGGGACAGTAGTCCTTGACCCTTTGTTCTTTTCACTCTGCCTTCCTCCTCTCAGTCTTTCAAAGCTCAGCCAACCAGCTAAGTGGGGTGTAGGCAGTTGTATCACCCCAGGGTGAGGAGCCCCAGACAGAGAGGGAATAAAGGCTTTCTGAATTCTTTCTTTCCTGCAAATTCAAAAGGCTAAGTGGTGCTTAAGTATGTTCCTTGACATCCCTGGGAGTAATGCTCAGGAATTCCCCCAAATTTGCCACTCTGAGACTTCCAAACAAGCTTCCTCCTGTTTCTGTCCTTTAGGATCTTAAATTGCTTTCTCCTCTCCTCTCCACCCCCTAACCCCCACATTCTCCTGCTTTTCCTTTCATCATTCCACTCATCTTCCCTTCCTTGCATCCTGGGGTCTAATTGATTTCTCGGTCACACAGGTCATTCAATGTTGATCTCTAAGTGCATGAACATTCATAAGCACCTCTTTTTACACAAAGGCAAACTAGCTCTCTTCCACATAAACATAGGATGGGCCCACTGCATGTCTTGTTAAGAAAGGAACTAATCATTGCATACCTTAGGAACTTCTAAGTTCTTAAGCTTGGGGAAAAAGAAGATGGTTTAAAAAATGGCATCTCCTGTAGGATATGATGTTTGTTTAGTATGACTTATCTGTAGATCAGGGCTGCCTTCCATGTTCCTAAGATAAGAACTGGATATTGAAGGGCCAGTGTTCTTCTCTCTCCCCAGGTCCTTAGAAGAAGCATCATAGGGTCCCTTTATAGGAGATAAGCTGGTATGTCTATATCCCAGCAATCCTTGAAGAAGCTGAAATGCTACATTCCAACCATCTTGTGTTTGGGTTACAACATTTAAACCTGAGTCCTTGCTCACAACAGCTATCAGATGACAGCTTAGTATAGAAGGTTAAAGATCCACAAGAATTCACTGTGATAGTTAAAATATCACTGTGATTCTGCTTGTAGGGAATGATAGTTTGGGGAGATGATGGGTAAGAATTGTTGGGATTCCTGAGCTGCTCTGTGTCCTTGCTAAAGCTCAGATGGTCAGCGCCCCGACTGGGAGGTTTTGATGTGAGTAGCAGGAGGGACAAAGGGCAGGTCAGGTAGGGCCCAGCCGTGTCTTCTTTCCATGAGCGTTCCTTACTCCCCAGAGATGACTCCATGGGGATAAAGGTAGTAGTTTTCTATCTTCCTGTTCTACAGGAGAACTTACAATCCCATGAATCAGACATATTATCTTACTTCTCAGTTTAAGGGGCTCCAAAAGACTTGATTTCCTTTCTTTCTTTCAATGTATTTGTCTGAAATGTTATTCAAGACTCCATTTGCCCCTGGGACTGCAGGTATAGTACACGTCCCCTGGAAACACTTTTGTTCTAACCAGAATGGAGCAGAGTAGGGCATTAATCTCATTTGATATGGTCCCTGTATTTTGTCAGCTAAACTCAAAATCACACTTGCTTATCAGTTGACTCATACTGAACCTTTCCTCGGGTCTTTTTCACTAATAACCATCTTTATCCTGTTGTCATGCAGTATTTTTCTAAACTTCAGTGTAAAATTACATATTTTGCCCTTTAAAATTTTTATCTTGCCATATTTAACCTGTGGTTCTAGTTTATGGAGGCTTTTTTCTCAGATTGTATCTAATATATTAATTATCCCTCCCAATTAATTTATCATAAGCATATTTGATAGTTGTGTCTCATCCAAGTCATTGTTAAAAGGGGTAACCATGATGGGATCTAGAACAAATGGGAAAAGAAAAGAATATTACAGGCCAACATCTCTGATGAACATAGATGCAAAAATCCCTAACAGAATACTAGCAAGTAGAATTCAACAACACACTGAATCTAATAAGACAAAGTTCTAATATCCACAGCTAAAAGGAACTTAAACAAATTTACAAAAAAAAAAAATTTTTTTTAAGTGGGAAAAGGACATGAACAGACACTTTTCAAAAGAAGGCACACATGTGGCCAACAAGCATATGAAAAAACGCTCAACATCACTGATCATTAGAGAAATGCAAACCAAAACTACAATGAGATACCATCTCACGCCAGTCAGAATGGCTATAATTGAAAAGTGAAAAAAATGCAGATGCTGGAAAGACTGTGGAGAAAAAGGAATGCTTATGTACTGTTGGTGGGAGTGTAAATTAGTTCAACCATTATGGAAGACAGTGTGGCAATTCCTCAAAGACCTAAAAACAGAAATACCGTTCCCCCCAGCAATCCCGTTACTGGATCTATACCCAAAGGAATATAAATAATTTGATTATAAAGAGGCTGGGTACAGTGGCTCATGCCTGTAATTCCAGTACTTTGGGAGGCTGAGGCAGGCAGATCACTTGAGGTCTGGAGTTCAAGAGCAGCCTGACCAAGATGATGAAACCCTGTCTCTACTAAAAATACAAAAACATTAGCTGGATATGGTGGTGCGCACCTGTAGTCCCAGCTACTTGGGAGGCTGAGGCAGGAGAATTGCTTGAATCTGGGAGGTGGAGACTGAGGCCAAAGTGAGCTGAGATCGTACTACTGCACTCTAGCCTTGGTGACAGAGTGAGACCCTGTCTCAAAAAAAAAAATTTATTTGATTATAAAGATACATGCACATGTATGTTCACTGCAACACTGTTCATAACAGCAAAGACATGGAATCAACCTAAATGCCCAACAATAGTAGACTGGATAAAGAAAATGTGGTACATATACACCATGGAATGCTATGCAGCCATAAAAAAGAATGAAATCACGTCTTTTGCAGGAACATGGGTGGAGCTGGAGGTCACTATTCTTAGCAAACTAATGCAGGAACAGAAAACCAAATACCACATGTTCTCACTTATAAGTGGGAGCTAAACATTGAGTACACATGGACACATAGAGGGGAACAACAGGCACCAAGGCCTACTTGAGGGAGAAGCGTGGGAGGAGGGAGAGGATCAGGAAAAATACTAATAAGTACTAGGTTTAATACCTGAGTGATGAAATAATCTGTACAACAAGCCCCCATGACACAAGTTTACCTATGTAACAAACCCGCACATGCACCCCTGTTAAAATAAAAGTTAAATTTAACAAAAAGAAGAATGAGCTTGAACAGTGGCCTCAGGTCACATAAAAAGAAAAAAAAGTTTCATGTACCATGATCAAGTGGGATTTATCCCTGAGGTGCAAGGATGGTGTATTAGTCCATTCTCATGCTGCTATAAAGAACTGCCCGAGACTGGGTAATTTATAAAGAAAAGAGGTTTAATTGACTTACAGTTCCGAATGGCTGGGAGGTCTTAGGAAACTTACAATCCATGGTGGAAGGCACCTCTTCACGGGGCGGCAGGAGAGAGAATGAGTGTAAGCAGGGGAAATGCCAGATGCTTATAAAACCATCAGATCTCATGAGCCTCACTCACTGTCATGAAAACAGGATGGGGGAAGTGGCCCCCGTGATTCAATCACTTCCCATTGGGTCTCTCCCATGACACCTGGGGATTATGGGAACTACAAGATGAGATTTGGGTGGTGACACAGCCAAACTATATCAGATGATTCAACATATGCAAATCAATGAATGTGATAAAACAAATGGGATGTGTCTAATTCATTTCATAGCACTGTTTGGACACAGCTGTCCTGACTTACCAGTCCATTCAGCTGCTGGTGTATCTCTGATTTTTTTTTTAAACAAGATTAAGAGAGATTTTTCTGAAGTCCAGATTATGTCCCTGACATTCTTTGCTATATGTATGTACATATGTGTGTATTTATTTATATGACATATATATCATATATGCAAACACATATTGTGTAAATATGTATGGATATTTTTAAGTCACCAATCTGTTATTTATGGACCACTTACTAGCTATTGCTGAATGTTTTACATGTATTATCTATTTTATTCTCTACAATAATTATATAATAGCCTCATTAACTAAAAATAATGATGTTTCTTGATGCAATTTGTACTTAATCTCCAGGGATCAGTACTCCTTCTCTGAGTCCTTGCCTTCTTTATATATTGTTTTCGGGAGTTTCCTGTGATATTGTTTAAGAAATATTTTTTGAGCATTTGCTATGTACAAAGAAAGTACTGCACAACAGCCTATTGGAAATTCAAAGATGAATATGCTCAGAAAAGATTATATGTAATTAAAAATGTAAGGCAATGAACAATAGCTTGGTGGGGGAAGGAGGAAAAACAGAAGAACGGTCCTGAGTGTGAATGGAACACTCAAACTAGCCCACCTGCAACACTCTACATGGAAACCTTTAAAAGCCTGGTGATGGTACGGTCCACGTTAGATTCTCTTCACAGAGCCGGAAAGCATACAGTTACAGATAGTTTTAAATCCTATCTCAGTACCTTGCTGGCCTGGCTCCGTGAGTTTGAGGTCAAGGAGGCAGGTTGCAGGAAAGATTCCACTTTTGAAATCTTTTCTTTAAAAAATGTTGTTAAACTTTCAGTTATAAGATAAATAAATCCTGGGAATCTAATGTACAGCATGGTGACTATAGTTAATACTGTATTGTTTACTTGCAGTTTGCCAAGAGAGTAGGTCTTCAAGTATCCTCACCGCCCCGCACCACATGCATACACAAAATGGTAACTGTGTGTGGTAATGAATGTGTTAATTTGGTTGTGATACTCATTTCACAGTGTATTAGTATATCTGATAATCATGCTGTACATCTGTAGTATATATAACTTTTGTCAATTATAACTCAGTAAAGCTGGAAAAAATTGAGAAATTATTTAAAATATGTAGAGTATCTATTTTTATATGTATAGTTAAGTGTTAGTATTCATGTACCCACAACCTAGCTTAAGAAAGAAAATGTTACCATTAACTTTAAAATCTCCTATGTCCTTATAAATAATTGATTTAATTTAAGAAAATAAATATATGTTGAATGGTAGAAGTAAAACAGTTCACAAGTTTGAGACCAGCCTGGGCAACATGGCAAAATCCCGTCTCTAGCTGGGTGTGGTGGTGCACACAGGTAGTCCCAGCTACTCAGGAGGCTGAGGTGGGAGGATTGCTTGAGCCTGGGAGGCAGAGATTGCAGTGAGCCAAGAACTTGCCACTGCACTCCAGTCTGGGCGATAGAGCCAGACCTTGTCTCACAACAAAACAAAACAACAAAAAAACTCTTAATAGCAACAATATAGAATATGTAGAATTTAATAAAAAAGGAAAAAAAATGCTAACGTGATTACTGCTTGGTATAAATTTCTTTTTCACTTGCACATGTCTTTACATTTTAGTGTAGTTATAGCTTTATTATGCATAATTAGCATTGTCTCATGCTATTAAAGTCTTCATAACTGCCATTTAAAGTTAGTTAATTTCTTTTTTTGAGACAGGATCTCCCTCTGTCACCTGGGCTCCAGTGCAGTGGTGCGATCACTGCTCACTGCAGCCTCTATCTCTTAGGCTCATGTGATCCTCCTCCCTCAACCTCCTGTGTAGCTGGGACTACAGGCTGGTGCTATTTTAAAAATTTTTATATTTTTAGTAGAGACAAGGTCTCGCTATATTGCCCAGGCTGGTTTTGAACTCCTTTGCTCAAGCGATCCTCCCACCTCTGCCTCCCAGAGTGCTGGAATTACTCTGCCCGCTAGTTAATTTTTAAATAAAAAACGTGTTGTAAATTCAAAAGGTACAAAAGGCATACAGTGAAAAGCAAGTTTTCCTCCCACCCTCTTTTCTCCTTCGAACCGATTAGTGTTACCAGTTTATGGTTTATAGCAGTCTCTTTAAATTTTTTTTTGAATTTAAATTTAATTTAATTTATGATTTTTGAGGCAGAGTCTCACTCTGTTGCCCAGGCTGGAGTGCAGTGACACGATCTCAGCTCACTGCAACCTCTGCCTCCTTGGTTCAAGCAATTCTCATGCCTCAGCCTCCCAAGTAGCTGGAATTAAGGCATGAGCTATCACGTTTGGCTAATTTTTGTATTTTTAGTAGAGACAGGGTTTCACCATGTTGGCTAGGCTGGTCTCGAACTCCTGACCTCAATAGATCCACCCACCTTGGCCTCCCAAAGTGCTGGGATTACAGGCATGAACCACCAAGCCCAGCCAGAGTCATCTGTTACAATGGCTGCACAATAGTTCATCTAGTGCAGTTTTTCAGACTAAGAGCCATAATCCATTAGTGGGTCAGGAAATCAGTTTAGTGGGGCTCTATATACTTTGTTTTCTTAATAACATAGATAAGGATTGAAAATAGCAGAGAGCATCACATATAGTAAAGATAGTGTTGTTTTGAGAAAGCTTTTTGGTTTAGTTTTTTTAGACACACACACGCTCCCTCTCACACATGCATATACTAGATTACAATGTAAAACATTCTTTAGTGGGTTGTGGTTAAAAAAATACTAATCTAGGAATGACTGATATGGAGGTTGTTTCTGATTTTTAAAATTATTATAAATAATGCTGTGAACACACATGTATTCCTCATACTTAGGAATTTGCTCTTAGGATACTCTCCCATGGTCAGACTGCTGAGTCAAAGTCTATGAGCATTCTAATTGATGAGTTACTTTCCAAAAACCATATCTCATTTACTATTTAATAAATGTCATCTGTGCTTTGTTTAGCATGGGTTATTTTTATTTTAACATAGACTGTTTTTTATGGCTTATATATGTGAGACATATCTTTTAGCTGAAGGGGATGATATATTAATTTTACCCCCAAGTAATATGAAGTGGACGTTTCCCTATCTTACTAAATATTCTTCAACAGCAGCAGCGATTCTCATTCTGGGGGGCGACTTTTCTGCAGTGTAGGGTAATTACTTTAGTGCTTCCCAAACTTGAGTCAGCCTTACCTACCTTTATGATTTTTACCTATAACCATGCACTATAATACACACTTTTCTTTACCTATCTTTAAATTTGGCTTTTAAAAACTTTTTACTTTTAAATAATTTTAGACTTACAGAAAAGTTGCAATGGCAGTAAAACTTCTCCTAATCTTGTTTAACTATAGTACAATTATCAAAACTAAAATTGATATTTTAGTTGGGATTTTGCCAGTTTTTCCTATTAAACTCCTTTTCTATTCCAGGATCTAATTCAGGATCCCGTGTTATATTTTGTTGCTGTGTCCCCTTAGTCTCCTGTAATCTGTGACAATTCCTCCATCTGTCCTTGTCCTTCATGACCCTGGTCCTTTTGAGAAGTACTGGTCAGGTATTTTGTAGAATATCCCTTAGGATGGGTTTACGTGATGTTTTCTTTTCTTTTCTTTTCTTTTTTTTTTGAGATAGAGTCTTGCTCTATTGCCAGGCGCCAGGCTGGAGTGCTGTGGCACAGTCTTGGCTCACTGTAACCTCCGCCTCCCGGGTTTAAGTAATTTCCTGCCTCAACCTCCTGAGTAGTTGGGACTAATCGGAGTTTAAGTAATTCTCCTGCCTCAACCTCCCGAGTAGCTGGGACTATAGGCACATGCCACCACGCCCAGCTAATTTTTGTATTTTTTAGTAGAGATGGGTTTCACCGTGTTGGACAGGATGGTCTCGATCTCTTGACCTCATGATCCGCCCGCCTCGGCCTTCCTATTTTTTCTTTTTTTTTTTTTTTTAAGATGGAGTCTTGCTTTGTTGCCCAGGCTGGAGTGCAGTGGCACAATCTCAGCTCACTGCAACCTTCAGCCTCCTAGGTTCATTCGATTCTCCTGCCTCAGCCTCTGGAGTAGCTGGGATTACAGGTGCCCGCCATCATGCCCAGCTAATTTTTGTATTTTTTTAGTAGAGAGAGGGTTTCACCATGTTGGTCAGGCTGGTCTTGAACTTCTGACCTCGTGATCCACCCACCTCAGCCTCCCAAAGTGCTGGGATTACAGGTGTGAGCCACTGTGCCTGGCTGATGTTTTTTCATAATTAGATCAAGGTCATGGAGTTTTGGGAAGAGCACCACAGAGGTGAAATGCCCTTCTCAGTGCATGATATCAGGGGTACATGGTGTCAATATGTCTTATTGCATGTAGTGTTAACATTGATCACTTGGTTAAGGTGATACCTGCCCATTTCTCCACCATGAGGTTAACTACTATTTCTGCCTTTGTAATTAATAAATATTCTAGGAGAGATACTTTGAGGTTACACAAATATCTCATTTTTCCTTAAACTTTTTGTTTGTTTGTTTGTTTGTTTTTTTGAGACAGTATCTCACTCTGTCACCCAGCTTGTCACCCTACCTTGGAAACTCTGGACTACTGTGAGGTGTTAAACATCAAATGGTGTAGGTTCTGTGGTGACATTGTTGATACCCTTTTAAGTTGGATTGATTAGTTGGTTGGTTTGGTTAGTGCATTCATTAAAAAATGTATTATTGTACTTGGTACACAGTCCTAAGCTAGAATTCGGAGTTAAGACATAGTTCTTTCTCTAAAGAATATTATAGCTATCAGGTAAATTAAGCTGAATGAACCTTGGTGCAGTCACCTACAAGGCAGTGGGGTGGGGTTGGCACTGGAGTGGCAGCTGTTCTGAGGAGTACTGGGGATAGGACTAGAGAATCAGTCTAGCCAGGGAGAGTAAGGGGAGCTAGGATTGAAGAGGTTGACAGTTTGGGCTCACACTTCCCACAGCCTTGCCCAGATCTTACTCTGATGGGTCCTTCATTCCCAGGCTCAAGGTATTTTCTTGGGTAGATCATAGAAAAGCAGTTTGGGTCCACATACTTCTTAATCCCCATCTCTTCCCTTTCCCTCCACTTTGCATCTTGCCTCCCTGATCCTGAAGCTTTTAATCATGGTCGGTTAAGATCATTGTTGAACTCAGAGTTCTGAGCCAGCTAAGCTTGGAAAGCCTATTATTATTATTATTATTATTGTTATTATTTTTCGAGACAGTCTCATTCTGTTGCCCAGGCTAGAGTGCCGTGGTATGATTTTGGCTCACTGCAACCTTCGCCTCCCGGGTTCAAGCGATTCTCCCACCTTAGCCTCCTGAGTAGCTGGGATTACAGGCATATGCCTAGCTAGTTTGTGTATTTTTAGCAGAGATGGAGTTTTGCCATGTTCCCCAGGCTGGTCTCAAACTCCTGACCTCAAGTGATCCGCCTGCCTTGGCCTCCCAGAGTTCTGGGAACACAGGCGTGAGCCATCCCGCCTGGTCAGATAGCCTATTCTAGGATGGTAAAATGATGCTTTCGGTAGGGGGGTCTAGGGTATTGCTTCCTTGGTCCAGTCTTTCCTGGCCCCAAGCCTATGTGTATGTGACCCAGTGTTAAAATGCTCTGACTTAATGAGGGATAGCGGTCAGGGGCTTGTGGATTTGAGAGATTTCAGAAAATTGGCTCATATATGAACGTTATCACAGAGATTCCAAGAAACTGGAGCAAGCCATGAGCACCTGTGTCTTGAGTATCTGAACATCAAGCTTTATACCGAGGGTTGTGAGCTGAGTGGAAGTGAACTATGACTGGATGGCTGGCAGGCTGAAGGAGAGGGGGCGCAACCCAGCGTGAAGGTGTGTGGTTGCTGCTTCACTGCAGGGCTGTAGCGTCTAGGAGAATTATAGGCTGAATTCCACACTTCTCTAGTTGAGAACCTTAAGGTCAGGGGTCGGGTGGTGGTGGTGGGAGAGGCAGGGGGAGTTAGGTCAGGAGTAAGGACCTGGGAAAATTTCCTGTCATAAAACACTAGGACCTGAGCACAGAATGGGTATTTCTCTGCCTTCCTAGGAAAGCTGTGTAAGCAAAGTATGTATGGCAGTGGCCATCACAGTGGAGGTCCTACCACATGTGGCTTCCAGGTGGAGGGGTCCTGGAATTGCCATCTGGAGGGAGACATTTGTTTTGTTGATCTGAAGGCCCTAGTAGCACCCAAGTAGAGACTGCTTGATTTGCAGCAGACAGATGGTCTTCCAAGAGAACTTAGATGTTGCCAACTATCAATATCTGCTTTGTAAAGGCAACTTTGTCTCAGACTTCTGGGTAGGGGTGAGTCTGAGCAGGGGCATCCGCAGGAGCCTCAGTCTTCTTCCAGGCACTTCCCAGGCCATTTCCTAATTTCCCCATCCTGTAATTTAGCACCTTTCTTCTCTGTCCAGCTCTCCTTAAGCAGGAAGCCTGAATCTCCCATTTTTTTTTCTTCCAAAAAAGGCTACTTTTCATTGGTAATGGTCCTCTTTCTGATCCCAGAGCTCCAGGCCTGGGGCTTTGCTGAAAGAGTTGGGTAAAGATTGTAGCCCCTGAAAGCAAGAAGTCTTTCTGCTGCTTTGGACTTACTCAGAAAGCAATAGGACTGGGTGACTGCAGTAGGACAGTCAAGCTGAAGGACACTTGGGCAGCTAGTCCTGCCCTCTCATGTGAAGGAAAAAGCAAAGGCCCTAAGGGAGACAGGGACTTACCCAGGATTTTACCATTCCAGAAAGCTGGAAGCCAGGACTGGGCTCCAGCCTGTTAACTGTCTACTCTTGAATTTTAAAAGCTTCCCTTCTTACCACATTGCCATTCAGAGGCAGAAGAGGACAATTGTAAAGTCCTTGAGGGCTCTTCCATAAATGGCAGCTAGAACCCAGTGTAGGAGAATTGGTGGAGGGGAACATGTTTGATTCCTCATTTTTTTTTCTTTTTTGAGACAGAGTTTCACTCTGTCACCCAGGCTGGAGTGCAATGATGCTATGATGTCTCACTGTAGCCTTAACTTCCTGGGCTTAGACGATCCTCCCACCTCAGCCTCTCAAGTAGCTGAGACCACAGCCGTGTGCCACTATGCCCAGCCAATTTAAAAATATTGTTATTTGTAGAGGGGGGTTTCCTTATGTTGCCCAGGGCTGATCTTCAACTCCTGGGCTCAAGCATTTCTCCTGCCCCAGCCTCCCAGAGTGCTGGGATTACAGGTGTGCTTGACCTGATTACCCATTAATTTGGTAGAACTGGATGTCTTCAGTGGCAATACCAGTGGACCCCAGTCTGGCGAGCATTAGGAACTAGGCTTCTCAGAGGCATTTGAAATTAGACCGCCATCTCTTAGGCATTCTAAGATCTAACCAATAATACTGAAACAACAGCCCATTTTACCTGAATTTCTTTGATCCCAAAGTAAGGAGTGACTTTAAAAGATTTACTCTGTTCCTGTGTTTTCAGGTTCAGAATTTCAGTTGTCTTTAAACAGACAAGAAAGTACTATAAACCCCTCTAGTGACCTAATCTGGAATCTGATCATCATTTACATATATGTTTTTCTTTTCTTTTCTTTTCTTTTTTTTTTTTTAAGACGGAGTCTCACTCTGTCACCAGGCTAGAGTGAAGTGGTGTGATCTTGGCTCATGGCAACCTCTGCCTCCCAGGTTTAAGCGATTCTCCTGCCTTAGCCTCCCGAGTAGCTGGAACTACAGGTGCGCACCACCATATCCAGCTAATGTTTTTGTATTTTTAGTAGAGACGGGGTTTCACCGTGTTAGCCAGGATGGTCTCTATCTCCTTACCTCGTGATCCGCCTGCCTCCACCTCCCAGAGTGCTGGGATTACAGGCCTGAGCCACCACACCCCACCTATATGTATATTTCTTTGAATTCACTCAAATTCCCTCACCCTAGGGAGGAAATAGCCTTTTCTGTTTGTTTGTTTGGAGAGTCTTTTCAATGATTCATTTATCTCACACACATTTATTGCACACATCGAATGAAATACACCTCGAGGAGCTCAGGTCTGTGGGGGAGACAGGCGTGCAAGTAACAGTGATAAAGTGATATCAACACGAATAAAGCCATCTTTAAACAAACAGATTCTGTCAGGAGATTGAAAAACATTTTACAGAGGAGGTGATAACTGAGTTGGACCTTGAAGGCAGTAAGATTTTCTTAGTCGGGGAAGGAGAGGCATTCAGATCAAGGTAACGGCATGAGCCATAGGGGGAGGGAGAGGAAGATGCAGGCAGTGTTCAAAGAACCAGGCAGTGCACTGTGGTTGTGCCTGTAATGGGGTGGTGGGTAGCAGGGGAGGGAGGTGTGGGCATGAGATGAAGCCAGAGGATTTCAGATTCGGGTGGGAGTGTAGGCCAGAAGAGGGAACGGAGGCCGTAGTCACACGGCTATTGCTGTTATTTAGACCTTCATTTTCCCCCAGGCAGTAGTGTTCAAAATTATTTATAGTAATAGAACCCTTTTTTTCTGAACTTTTTACACCCATTTCTAAATTATAAAACTTGAGACTTTTGTTTTTGTTTGAGACGGAGTCTCACTCTATCACCCAGGCTGGAGTGCAGTGGCGCAATCTCGGCTCACTGCAGCATCCGCCTCCTGGGTTCAAGTCATTCTCCTGCCTCAGCCTCCTGAGTAACTGGGATTACAGGTGCCTGCCACCGCCCCCGGCTAATTTTTTTTGTATTTTTAGTAGAGATGGGGTTTCACTGTGTTAGCCAGGATGATCTTGATCTCCTGACCTCATGATCTGTCCACCTCGGCCTCCCAAAGTGTTGGGATTACAGGCTGAGCCACCGTGCCTGGCGAGACTTTTTTTTTTCAGTAAAATGTATTTTTTACAAGCATAGTGGCCTGCGCCATGGAGGGGAGAGAAGGCGTTTTTGTCTGTGGAGCTGCTGGCCTGAGAGAACCTAGTCATCGTGGGAGCTGGGCCATTCCTGCACAGTGGTCTGGCAATGACCCGGTGGTAGTGGAGGCCTGTGAGCGGGCACTGGTAATGGGAGCAGCTGTAAAACCCTGGAGGGCAGTCCCCAGAGAGTGACCTTACCAGGAAAGTTCTGGGAAACAAACCGCAGGGAGACTTTACAGGAATGTTTGGTGTACCCACAGGCAAGGCACATGAGGAAAAAAGATGTAATTACAGTTTGTAAGTCTATGAAAAGCAGTGAGTGACATGAAATAGCTGCTCTAAGTTTCTTCTTCCTGTCGGACAGGAAGAAGTGGGTTTTTATGCATTTCATTCAGCAGATAGTTACTGAGTGCCAGCTATGAGCTGGGCCTGCACTAAGTGCAGAGATATTGGTGGTTAGCAAAATAGTCAAGGTTCTTGCTCCTTAGGAACTCATGAGGGAAGACTGAGATTAAGTAAATAGTTGCACAAATGCATAATTATACAGCATGGTGAGTGCTCTGAAGGATAAGTGTGGGAGCCTCATTTAGACTGGAGGATTGTGAAAGTCAAGAGACAGGAGAGTCAAGGTGAGGCAAGGTGAATAAGAGCTATCCAGGCAAAGACTGCTTGGTGGGGGGTGTCCCAGCAAAGGGAAACAGCCTAGAAAAAATATGACACTTTGGGGAAACTAAAAGCAGTTGTATGTGGCTGATGCACAGACAGGGAAGAGCAGGAAGTGTGTTGAAAGACAGGAGGAGAATCATGCTGGGCCTTGTAGGTCCTGGTAAGAAGTTAGATTTTATCCTAAGTATAGTGGGAAGTCAATGAAGTGTGTTAAGCAGGAAATGACCTGATCTAGTGTGAAAAGGTGATTCAGACAGCTCTATGGAGAAGGGCTTTGTGAGGGCGAGAGTGGAAGCTGGGGCAATTAGGAGGTTTTTGCAATAATTAAGGCGAGAGATGGGTAGCATCAAAGGTGGAGAAAAGTGGACAGATGAAAGATAGATTTTGGCAGTAGAAGTGTTCGCAGTTGGGAAATGAGTTGGAGGTGGGGAGAAAGTAAAAGGGAGAGTGGAGGATGTCTCCCACGTTTCTGGCACACATGTGCGTGCAGGCCTCTCAGCAGACACCAGGGAGCTTATAGAAGGTTGTCAAATCTTTATCCTTGAGGAAAGGCCAGGTGGTATTGGTCTAAATCCAGCCTTACAGAGGTACTGGCGGGATTCAGCTGTCCCTGGCTCTGCCCAGTTCAAGGCTTGTGTACACAGTAGCATCACCCAAGCAGGGATTCCAGTTCTCTCACTAATGGGGCCCTTCCTTTGTCCCTGCCCCCAGGACAAGGCCCTAAGGAACCTCCCTGACTCCAGCATGCCACTAGGGGGAGCATGGCCCGCATTCTGGGTCTGGTTTGGAGGGCTTTTTAAGTTTGGATTACTTCAGGGACTGACTTGTATCAGCTTTAGTACTCAGTCCTGACCCCTGGCCCCTCATACTGCTTGAAAGAATGCCTGGCATAGGGTGGGTGCTCAGTAAGTGTTCACTGGTGTTACTACTGTCTTATTAATATTTTCTTATTGTAGAAAGGGGTGGGATCACCTCTTCTTTCTCAGGATGGAGACTGGGCAAGTGGAATGTGCATTCTGAGGATCAGGAGGAGAGCAGAGGAATGCCTTTTGGACAAAGAAGAGGTGGAAGTCTAGTGACTGGATGATACTGTGTTTGCCCTTCTACCTTGTCTGTCTTTGTAGACTTGGGATTCTTCTGCTGGGTCTTGGGCGAGGTTGGGCATTTATAGTGGGTGATTAGGTTCACTCCCTTTGAAGCTCTGATTGCTTCACTAAAGCAGTAGTGCCCACCATTTAGGATTTGTGCCACCCTGTCATTTCCTGTTAGATTTTGTAACACTGCTTCTACCTTAACTTCTGGTATATATCTACTTTTTAAACTGAAGTCAATCAGAATCTTGTTTTGAGAATGTTGCAATATGCTGGAAATTAATTTTTAAACAACCCATGAGATTCTGCATAGGATGTTGCATTAAAGATTCTATCAGGCTCACGCCTGTAATCCCAGCACTTTGGGAGGCTGAGGCGGGCGGATCACGAGGTCAAGAGATCAAGACCATCCTGGCCAATATGGTGAAACCCCGTCTCTACTAAAAGTACAAAAAATTAGCCGGGCATGGTGGTGTGTGCCTGTAGTCCCAGCTACTCCGGAGGCTGAGGCAGGAGAATTGCTTGAAACCGGAAAGTGGAAGTTGGAGTGAGCCGGGATCGCGCCACTGCACTCCAGCCTGGCGACAGAGCGAGACTGTCTCAAATAAAATAAAATAAAATAAAGATTCTATCAGGCTGGGCATGGTGATACACACCTATAATCCCAGCTACTCAGGAGGCTGAGGTGGGAGGATTGCTTGAGCTCAGGAGTTTAAGACCAGCCTGGGCAACATAGTAAGACCCCACGTCAAAAAAAAAAAAAAATTAGCATCAAGACCTTTAGCACTGTTCGGGAGCAACAGTGGAAAATATCTACCTAATCCTCAGTGTCCTCATCCTTGGGAGGATATTAGCTGCCCCAGTGTTTTTTGTTTGTTTGTTTTTGGTGAGGAGTTGCCGGGAGGAGTGAAGTTTTAGTTCAGTGCCTGATTTGAGAGTGCATTCATGTATAGCATCTCTTCTGATGCGCATCCCCAGCCCTGTCAGTAGGCTCTGTAGGTAGAAAGTGGGAAGTCAGATGACTTGCCCAATGGCATGTGGCCAGTTAGTGGTGGAGTCAGGCACTGCCACGGTCTCCTGACCCCTGCTCCACCTGGTGCTGTTGCAACCACTGTGTTTAATGTACTCAAAGGAGTTGAAAGGCTTAGACACTGTTTCTAGATTTTATTTCCTGGTTCTGTGACCTGGGGCAAGTAATTTTACTTCTGTTTTAGAATTTTTTTTTTTTTTGAGATGGAGTCTCACTCTGTTGCCAGGCTGGAGTGCAGTGGTGTGATCTCGGCTCACTGTGACCTCCGCCTCCCTGGTTCAAATGATTCTCCTGCCTCAGCCTCCCGAGTAGCTGGGACTACAGGTGTGTGCCACCATGACCAGCTAATTCTTAAAATTTTTTTAGTAGAGACAGGCATTCACCATGTTGTCCAGGATGGTCTTGGTCTCTTGACTTCGTGATCCACCTGCCTTGGCCTCCCAAAGTGCTGAGATAACAGGTGTGAGCCACCTCGCCTGGCTTGTTTTAGAATTTTTTTAAAAATCTGTTACATTAGTATAATAATGCCAGTCCTAACATTCAGACCTGTTATGTTGAATGAGCCAAGATTTTGAGAGTAGTTTAGAAAAGTGTAAGGTCATATATAGCTATAGGGTAGGGCTTTTTCTCTGATCTGTGCATGAGGATGTTTTACATCTCAGAGATACTGTCTTAAGGTCTTTAGACTAAAAGGATGGCAGTCAGCTTGTCTCACCACAACTTAGAAAGATTCTCCACCTTCCCTCGGGAGGACAGTGTTATCTCATAACCAGCTATCAAAAACTTGACAGTTTTTGAGATGAGGTGATACTGTATTTTAGTGGAAAGTGTTGCTGGACTAGGGGGAACTTGGCTGATCTCTTCTCTTAGCTCTTTGACTGCCTAACTTTGTAAGTGCAGAGCAAATGTTTGATCACTCTGAGTCTTAGTTTTCCCATCTATAAAATGGTCATAAGGCCAATACAGTGGCTCATGCCTGTAATCCCAGTACTTTGGGAGGCTGAGGCAGGAGGATTGCTTGAAGCCAGGAGTTCAAAACCAGCCTGGGCAACATAGTGAGACCCTGTCTCTATAAAAATTAAAAATAAAAAAAGTAGCCAGGCGTGGTGGTGCATGCCTGCAGTGCCAGCTACTTCAGAGGCTGAGGCAGGAGGGTCACTTCAGCCCAGGAGTTTGATGATGTAGCGAGCTGTGATGGCACCACTGCACTCTAGCTTGGGAAACAGAGCAAGATTCTGTCTCTAAAAAAATTTGTTTTAAATAAATAAACTTGAAAAATGGTCATAAAAATATCTGTGCAGTGTATTTCAAAAGGTTATGAGGATCAAACAAAATGATACATGTAAAAAGAATGTTACAAAGCAGAAATGTACGCTGGGGAGAGGGGAGAGGAAGGGTTAGGAGGGAGACAGGACTAAACTTAGGGGATCAGCTATGTCCCAGACACCGTGCTCATTTTCTGACAGGAGCAATATTATTACTGACTGTGACAGCAGCTCCCATGAAGCCTGCGCCTTAGCTGCAGGCCCTGAGCAGGGCAGAGACAAGGCTGTATTTGTATCAGGTTTGTTGTCTGGGCTGTGACTCTCGACTTGCCCAGGACTCTTCCTGGTCCTGACCGAGTGTCTTTCCTCTCCATTTCAGGAAGATGAGAGACTGCTCAGGCGCCAACACTAGTACCATGTGTCCCTGCACTGGTTAAAGCCATCACCACAACCTGGACAGGCAGCAAGGTAAGCAGAGAGGCCAGTCCAGGCGAGCTCCTGGGATGTGAGTGCATTTCCGCCCCAACTGCTGCCCGGAAAAATCCCAAGTGCACAAACAAGTCAAGGCAGTGCTTCAGGGTCCCTCCTACCCGAGCTCCAGGACCCAAAGGAAGGGCTTGCTTCCCCTCCAAGCTCTTCAGCTAGCTCCCTCCCCCCTGGCGGGGATTCTTCCAAGTTATAAAAAATGAGACACTGGAGGGGAAGAAAACAAGTCCACTCACTGTCTTCTCCCTTCTCCCCTCTGAGTTGTTCAAGCAAGTTCCCAGGAGCAGTTCAGAGCCCCTGTTGGACTGGAAGGGAGGTAGGAGTGGAATGCGTGCGAAAACCGAGCTGATCAAAAGACAGTGCTGTCTCATGGAAGCCTCTCAGAACTGAGAGAGAGAGAGAGAGAGAGAGGGAGATAGACAGACAGACAGTGAGAAAGAAAGAAGAGAGCGCCCTTGTGCACGCGCTAGGCCAAGAGCGCGCCTGTGCGCGCGCGCCCGCCTGGCGAGGACAGGGTCTCCATGACAACTGGCCTGGCCGGCTAGCAGTGCTCTGCTCACTTGGCTGCGAGGAGCGCCACGAAAGGTCAGAGGAAGGAGCTGTGGGAAGCTCGCAGCAGGTATCGGAGCCTAAGCCAGTGGATTTGGGGGCCCTGGGCTCCCTAGCCGGCTGTGGTGTGAGCATGGAGTGGGCAGGAAAGCACCGGGACTTTGAGGTAAGAGCAGCTCCGGGCTTGGATCGTTTGGCCTCCTTTCCTGGCCCTCCTCTCCGGCTGCTTTCTGGGAGGCAGGCGAGTGTCTGTAGTCTCTGCTCGGGGTTTGGGGCTCAGGAATGATGTCATGCTCTAACAGTTGGATCCTATTAGCTTGAGGAGGGAAACAGCCAATTTTCTTGACTTTGCAAATCTAGCTGATCTCACTCTTGCTGAAGCTGAGGTGTTTAGACTTCACTCTAAAAAGCATCATTTTACTTTTATTTAGCACAAAAGCACGGGATATTTTTACAGAAAGAATCTTATATGGAAAAAACCGAGTTAACATCACTCCCGCGGTATTTGTAGCTCTTAAGGGAAACTCCAGCTCCTTTTGAGCCTCTTGGTTCGTCCTAGTGAACACTGTCTGTTTTGTCTCTTGGTGCTGCTATGTCTAGCCTGTAATGAAAAAACAAAAGGTAATTAAGCTCAGCTAGGAGCCTGCGGTGAGTTCCAAGTCCCTCTGGAGCATTTATTAGGACAGAGGGACTGTCACAGGGATGCCAGAGCTGGGGTTTTGCACTCTCTCTCTCTTCCAGGCAGCTTCGTAAGAATCAGGCTGTCCTCCCACATTAAAAGGTCGATTCCAGACTTTCCTAAGAGGTGGGGGAGGGGGCTGGCTTGAGGTCGGGGGTGCCTGCAAACAGGTTTCTCATCCAGATGTCCCAGAGTGAGCTCTCAGCAGCAGCTGCTAAGAGCAGGGGGACATGAGGCACTGTAGTTGTGCCAGGTCGATTCCTTTGGTTACATTTTGACCAAATCTCAGGGCACACAGTGTCCGTGTTATGCACACCTACATTGATTGTCCTAAGTTTTGGTAAAACTTGTTCTGGCCAAGAGGAGTGGCACGTGGTGAGCTCAGACCCAGGAAAGGAGACCTTCCCAGAAGGGCAGTTTTATAGGTGATAGGGTAGCGGCACTGTCAGTAATATTGTTGGGAGGATGAAGGCAGCAAACACTCCCTGTAGGGGAGACCCATCAGGGGATGTGCTTCCACTTGAGCCACGTTATATCTGAAATTCACTTCTTGGCCTCAGGGAACTTTGCGAATGCCTTTAGTTTCTCTTGTGGGATGAGGGAACAGCTGCTGTCCTGGCTCTTCGGTTTTTCTTCTTGAACTTTCTGAACAGAATGTCTTTTGTATTCTGGCAAACAATGAGGGGGCATTCTGATTAACTTCGGGTCAGCTTGCCAATGCAAGCGCTGGCCACGTCCCCAGTTCTGGCTCCCGAAATGTGTACATGTATGCATCATGGTTGTGGCCTGAGGGTCTGCAAGGGTGAACTCTTTGGCCCTGGACCTCGGATGGGCCACTTCTGAAGTTATTCCTCCTTTTGCTACATTCCAGGGATCCTCTGCTTAGTTGAAACCTACATTTTGCTGGAGGGATGTGACATAGCACTGAGCCAGTGGGTCCTTCAGTGGGCAGTGTATATCCAGAACCTCAGCCTTCTTTTCTGCTCGTGTGTGTAGTTGGGGCTCTTCAATTTTACCACCCCCGCATGTGTGAAGAGGGCTAGCAGAGACCCAGTTTCAGGAGCTGGTTCTCTTTCTTTTGGTATAGCAGAAAGAATCATGGATTTGGGTTGCTAGACTTGAGCCAACGGCCAGATTCTGTTCCCATAGGGTGGCCTTGAGCAAGTATCTTAACTAAAAGGAGCTTCAGATTCTTACCTGTGAGATGGAGATAATGATAAAAACAACTTCACAGGACTGTTGGGAGGAGCCACTGGAATAACTTCCATGAAAGTAGCTTGAAACAAGTCACATCTTAGCTAATGCATCATGTTTTGAATTGAAGCTTGAGGAATGACCCAGCTGTCTCTGGAAAGTCACTAAGTCGCTTTGCCTCTCTGTTCTGGTTCTCTCATTTATAAAGTCCCTTCTTCCTTTCTGCATTTATAACTAAAAAATGAGAAAAATCTGAAAAGACTTTTTCAGAATGTTTAAGGAAACAAATAGTGCTTTCCTTGGGTTGGGTCATTTAATAAGGGTGATGTTCGCCGTAGACCTGGAGCCTCCTAGACGGTCCTGCAGAGAGGAAGTGCTCCTTGGTCACCTGACTCATGTGTTTATATCAAGCACAGAGGAGAGGTATTCCTAAAGACCCTTCCCTTTTCCTGTGTCCCACAGCTGCCTGTAGTTGTGGCACCATACACTTTAGCAGCTGGAAAAGAGGCTGTGAGTGCCAGGCCTGGTTCCCTCGTCCTGCTGGCTCCTGCTGGGTTGACCCTCCAGTGGGCAGCAGGGCCTTTCTCCTCCGTTCTGGCTTTAGGAGGCAGGGTTCTAACTGGGAGAAAGTGTTATTGCTCTGAAAGGCTTCTTGGGGGCTGGGCAGGTCTTTCAGGAACTTGTAAGGCTACAGCTCATGGGGAAAGAAAAAGAAACAAGGAAGTGGGAATTCCAAGGGCAGAGTTACTTGATATGCAGTGGGACTGTGCCAAGGAATGGAAGAGCAGGAAAAGGGAGACTCCAGGCAAGGGGAGTCCCAGCTCTGTCTTCCGTGAGTTGATAGGGCGTATGGCATACCAGGGTGCCCCACCCCCAGCCCCAGCTTTACTGTAGGATGGGGAAAACCTGCCCGCCATGCCCCAGAGTGGTGTCTGCAAAGGTCTTGGGCAGACCCATAGTAGGCAGATTAAAAAAAGAAAACAAAATAAAACAAGCAGCCCCCTTCCTAGGTGAGTCATGTCACAGCAACCTCTAAGGCCTGAAGGAGAAGCTGCCCACGGCTTAGATTGGACTGCAGCTGTTCCCCACTCACATCAGCCCTGCTTCCCAGAGCTGAGTCACAAATTGGATCGTCTATGTTCCTTCAGGATTAAAAAGTAGCATTCCTGTTCTCACTCCCTCTCTCCTCCGTCCTCTACTCCCTTGCCTGTACCTTCTCCCCTTGGGCTCCCTCTCTCTAAAGTTAGATATCAGTCACCCAGGGAAGATGAAACTTTGAAATAACCCTAGAGAACAGGCCAAGGGCACCGTCACTTCTGCTGGTTCAGCCTCTTTCCCTGGAATGAGGGGTGTACAGATTCAGGAGGGCAATCCAAGTGTCGTGGCCCCACTGGTAGCCTAGACCTAAGAGAGGCTGTGCCCCACTTCCTGCCTCATTTGATTCTAAGAACTGCTTTGCAGGAGATCCTGGCACTTTGGGGAGGTGGGAAGGTTTGAGGCCTGGGCCATCGGAAGCAGGGGTCACTTCTCTTAGCTGTTCGCTGTCAGCCCTGGCTGCTCCCCGTTTCCACAGTTGGGCCTGAGAGAGTCGGCTCAGGCAGCTAAGCCCAGGGAACATATAGTTGAGGCTGGGGGAGGCCTGGCAGCAGCCCCTCTGAGCTCTGCCTTGGCCTTCCTTCTGTGCCTCTGCATGGGCTTGGAAGGAGGGTGTGTTTAGGGCAGGCTGCAAGGAAGGGAAGGGGAAATCTGGAGGCAGATAATTGAGTTCTTTGAGTTAGAGGGACCCTGGGAAGTGGAGAAGGGGCCAGGAGGGCATGAAAGGAAAAAAAAAAAAAAAAAAAAGACCATCTGGCATAGTCTGTAGAGATTTGTCTTTAAAGCCTGTGGGAAAACTTGCATTAGTATATGCCTTCTCCTGGGGATGCGGGGGCTGGGGAGGCTGGGCATTCGTTTCATCCTGGAGGGGAGGTGCTGTGTGTGTCTGTCTCAGTAGGTGGGTTGGGGGAGCTACTGGGTACATCTGTCTTAGGGGAACACGCCACATAGTATTGTGCTGATAGAAAAAACTTGAGGTCTCTATTTCTAGCCATAGGCCCCAGAAAGCTCGTGTGTGTGTGTGTGTGTGTGTGTGTGTGTGTGTGTGTGTGTGTGTAAGGGAGAGGAGGGTGTTAAATGAGTCTAGACTACCTTATTGAAGAATTACTCTAAAGACCCCCTTCTCTTATTTTCTTTGGCTCTGATGTAATGAATGTACTGTTGCCGTGGAGGCTGTTGAAACTATCACTATACTCTTCTCATCGAAAACTGCTTGAATGTTAGATTTCACTGTCCTTATAAAAGAGTGAATTATATGCAGTTAGCTTATGAAGCCTTCTTAACCAAAGCAGACCTATTCCTACAGGCTTGTCATGAAACCAGCTCAGTTTCTCAAAGCTCCAGACTCTTCCTCTGTGTGACCTGTCATCACTGAAGGGGTTGTATGTGAGCTGGAGATGGACCGTCGGAAACCACATAGTGGATGGAGGATTGTTTGGAACTGGGAAAAATGAGATCAACTGAGGATTACGGGAGACAAGATCTGAGGCAGGAGGAAGACTACTGGAAGGAAGCAGGAGTGAGGGCCTGGGCAAGGGGCCCTGGGTGGAGGCAGTTCTCAGGAGCAGCAGGTGGTGATGGAGAGAAGGGCTGACCTTGGAGGCCTACATAACTTAGCAGAAGGCCAGACTGCCCCCAGGGCACTCAGGGGGACAGTGTTGTACAGGCCCTAACAAGCACTGGAGGAGGTAGGGGTGGCTGGCATTGGGCTTGACAGCTCTGTTTGTTTGCTCTTGGCTCAGAGGCATCTCTGGCACCCATATATGCACTGTTGGTCTGTTCACCCATTTAGTCGGTGAATAGAGTGTCTGGGCCAAGAGCTGGGAAGGATCGCAGAAGTGTCGAGCATGGGCCTTCCTCCCATCTGTGTCATGTCATAATAGATGTTGTGTTGTAGTTATGTCTTCCCCTCTCTCCTGCACTCTTGTCAGTACGATTAAGAGAGAAGCAGCATAGACCTGCTGCAGTTCTGAGTTTTGGTGGTAGGGTTAATGATCATCTCATGCTCTCAGGCTGGGAAAAAGGAGGAGGATTTCAAGCACTATTCGAATGAAGGAAGAGAGCCAGCTAAAGGACTGGAAATAGAAGGGTGAGGGTTCTAGGCCTGTGTCAAAGCTTCTCTGACAGTGTCAAAGAATGGGGTATGGTGGTGGGAGTCCTAGGAAAGGGGTAATGGGAAAGTTGGAAAAAAACCCTATAAAGTCAGCTGTTTTTCAAACTCTTTAGTTTTGTTGGAGGAACTGAATTTTGGTGTGCTTGTGACTTGGAATGCAGGCTACCTTGTGGAGTTCTGACAACTGAGTTTAATAGATTGTTTTAAAATGAGCTAGCCTGTGGTGTGTTTGTTCAACTCTCCTTGATTCTTAGGTTCTCAGTGAGTACGTGGTGCTGCCTTAGAGCAATTCTGTTGGAACCATTTGCATTTAATATGAGTCCCTGACATGCAGTGCAGTGATTGCAGTGATTAAGAGCTATAGCTCAGGGGTCTTAGAGGTCTAGCTTTAGAACCTGACCTTGCTGTGTGACCTTGGGCAAGTTATTTAATCTCTCTGTGCATCAGCTTTCTTTGAGGCATCTGTAGAGTGGATGTAATAGTACTTGACTTGGTAGACTTGTAGTAAGGATTAAATGAAATTATACTTGTAAATTGGCCAGTGCCTGGCACATAGTAAATGTTCAATGCTTTCCAGTATTATTACCAACTTAGAGCAGCGTTTTGAAGAGAGCGGGCTGGTGTCTTTCAGTCAAGTTGATGTAACTATGCTGGGAACAAACCAGATTCTTCTTTTAGAATTAGCTGCTGGTTACAGGGCACAGTGGCTCATGTCTGTAATCCCAGCACTTTGGGAGGCTGAGGTGGGTGGTGGGTGGATCACTTGAGGTCAGGAGTTCGAGACCAGCCTGGCCAATATGGTGAAACTGTGTCTCTACTAAAAATACAAAAACCAGCCAGGCGTAGTGGTGTGCACCTGTAATCTCAGCTACTTGGGAGGCTGAGGTAGGAGAATGGCTTGAACCTGGGATTCGGAGGTTGCAGTGAGCTGAGATTGCATCACTGCACTCCAGCCTGGGCAACAGAGCGACTTCGTCTCAAAAAAGAAGTAGCAGCTACTTTGCATCTTGTTCATCTTTCTATCAAGACCCCAGGTAGTCTGGTCTGGGATCTGTGCGGTCCTGGGTGTGTAATAACACAAGATTTCCTCCCAAGCTGCTTGTGTTCAGGTCCTACCACTTGCCAGACAGCTCCCTTGTCGGATGGTTGCTGCATCAGGCGAAAGATCAAAGAAAGGGCACAGGGGGCCATGGGCAAGGTAAGGAGGGAAAGAGCTGCTTTGGAAAGTCACCAGCAGCCAAGGAGGACTGCCCTTTCAGACCTGGCCAGGTACTTGAGTGTCCTTTAAGAGGAAGGAGTAGGGGCCAGTGAGATTTTGAGGACACGGCAGCCGCTCACACTGGAGAGGCCAGAACTCCTGAGTCTGAGATAGTCCTTCCCAGCCCAGCCTCCCAGGTTCAGCTCTTTCCTCCTGCTGCGGGATGCTCACCCCTCACAGGCAGGGGAGACCCGTCTATCCAGAACTGCTTCTCGCCTGCCCCTTTCCTGCTGGCCAGCCTAGGTAGGGTCCCTGAGGTCCCTCTCAGGTGGCATTAGAGGCCCTTCACAAGCTGCCCTCAGTGCTCCAGACCCTGGCCTCTGCCCCAGCCCTCCTCACCCCCACCTCCGCAAATACTATTCTTGTCCTTCCAGATGCAGCTTAGAGCATAGAACAGGCTTTGCAGCCGTCTCTGAGGGTCTATAGTCTGGTTTTTGCTCTATCTGTGGATGTCTGGTGAGTTCATCTCTGTAAGCCTCAGTGTCTTCATCTGTAAATTAGGGATGACGATATTACCCATCTCAAAGCGTTATTGTAAGGTTTTAATGAGTTAATTTATGTAAGGCACTTGACTTAGTTCTAGATACAGATATGCTCTCAATAAATGTTAGCTGCTGCTATTAGTAATCCATCCCTCCTGTGAATTTCTCTGCCTTCATATAGCAGTGGAAAGCCCCAGCCAGGTATTCAGCAGGTCTGAATTTTAGTTCTGGCTCTGTCTCTAACTTGCTAGGTGATCTTGGGGAAGTAACGTGGCTTCTCTAGGCTTCAGTCTCCTCTTATCGAAATTAGAAGGCTTGGATTGAGTGTTCTCATTGACATTTTGTCTTGAATTTTTTTTTTTTTTCCTCTTAGACAGAGTCTCACCTGGTCGCCCAGGCTGGAGCACAATGGTGCGATCTCAGCTCTCCATAGCCTCTGCCTCCTGGGTTCAAGCAGTTCTCCTGTCACAGCCTCCTGAGTAGCTGGGGGACTACAGGCGCATTCCCCCATGCCTGGCTAATTTTTGTATTGTTAGTAGAGACGGGGTTTCACCATGTTGGCCAGGCTGGCCTTGAACTCCTGATCTCAGGTGATCCGCCTGCCTCGGCCTCCCAAAGTGCTGGGAGTTCAGGTGTGAGCCACCGCACCCAGCCCTAACTTGACTTTTCAAATGTGTACATCTTGTGTTTTCAACTAGATTCCTTGAAGTTGTATAAAATCAAGTGTAGTATTTTATACTATTTATTTCCCCAAATGGCCAACACATATAGTTGGTGCTTAAAAGATATTTGAGTAACTTTTCTTTAACCCCATCAACTAGATTCTAGGAAGCATTTTGACTTGATTCTTAGAACTCAGAGGCTGGAAACTTGTTCTCAGATGCATAGGGTAGTACAAGGAGGCCCCAGACTTTAGTAAGTAAGAAGGTAAGTTTCTCTTGGTCCCCTGGGAAAATTTTGGTCAGCAGATGTTTGGGGTACTTATTTGTTCTATGCTGTAGCCTGAGACCAGCTCTTTGAATAAATACTGCCATCACTGTTTCCTTTTCTCGGTGGGGAAAAATCCCAGTGTTTTCTGACCAGTCCTCTCTCCGTTTAGGGTGAGCCAGTCGGTGCCCAGAGACAAATCTGTGTCTTAGGTTAAGAGCCATCCAGTGGGAGAGTAATGTTTAGAGCCTGGGCTCTGGGGTCAGATTGGGTTCAAATTCTGGCTCTGCCACCTAATAGCTCTGTAACCTTGAACAAGTTCCTTAGCTTGTCCCTGTCCCAGTTCTTCCTCTTATGTAAAATTTGAGGCAGTGATAGCATTACCTCATAGGGTTGTAACAAAGCCTAAATGCTAAATGTAAAGTGCCTAGAATAGTGCTTCCTGCCTCCTTGCTGAATAAAATGTTTGCAGTTATTGTTATGTTTATTATTCTCTTGTAAACCAAGTAGTGTTTATTTCCTTTTTGGGGGCGGGGATGGAGTCTCGCCATAGCCCAGGCTGGAGTGCAATGACATAATCTTGGCCCACTGCAACTTCTACCTCCTGGGTTCAAGTGATTCTTCAGCCTCAGCTTTCCGAGTAGCTGGAACTACAGGTGTATACCACCATGCCCACTTGTTTTTGTGTTTTTAGTAGAGATGGGGTTTTGCCATGTTAACCAGGCTGGTCTTGAACTCCTGACTTCAGGTGATCCGCCTGCCTAGGCCTCCCAAAGTGTTGAGAGTACGGATGTGAGCCACTGGGCGCGGCCCTTTTTTTTTTTCCCAAGACAGTGTCTTACTCTGTCATGCAGGCTAGAGTGCAGTGGTGTGTTACAGGCTCACTGCAACTTCTGCCTACCTGGCTCGGGATCCTTGCCCCTCAGCCTCTGGAGTAACCACACCTGGCTAATTTTTGTAAATTTTTTTATAGAGACAGGGTTTCTTCATGTGGCCTAGGCTGGTCTCAAACTCCTAAGCTCAAGTGATCCACCCACCTCGGCTTCCCAAAGCGCTGAGATTACAAGCGTGAGCCACTGCACCCAGCCTTAGCAGTGCTTCTTTTTATTTATTTATTTATTTATTTTTTGAGACAAAGTCTCACTCTGTCACCCAGGCTGGAGTGCAATGTCACTATCCCGGCTCACTGCAACTTCTGCCTCCCAGGTTCAAGTGATTCTCCTGTTTCAGCCTCCTGAGTAGCTGGGATTATAGGTGCCCGCTGCCACGCCTGGCTAATTTTTTGTGTTTTAGTAGAGACGGGGTTTCACCATGTTGCTCAGGGTGGTCTCGAATGCCTGAACTCAGGCAATCCACCCACCTCAGCCTCCCAAAATGCTAGGATTACAGGTGTGAGCCACCGTGCCAGGCAGCAGTGTTTATTTCTTTGTGGCTTGTCTGTTGGATTTGTTTTGCTGAGAAATGCGAGGCAATATCCCTTCCTCTGTGTCTTGGACAGACAGTATCAGCAGAGCAGTAATAAGCGACCCTCAGTCATATAGATCCGAGCTCCTATACCTTGCTTTTGTAAAGAAATTATAAACCAGAGGGGGAATCTGACCGAATCAAAGGAACCTCTAGGCTGAGGGGGCCCTCTCTGAGGAGTAATGTATGTTGTATGAACAACGGAGATAGGGACATGGCAGACCTAGTGTCAAAGAGCAGGATGGGAAGTGGGAAGGCTGATGGGAAGGTGAGGGAGACAGAGGGTTCTAGATGGTGAAGAGTGGTGAATGTCTCTGGGCAGTGGTTGTGGCTAAGGTAAGTTCCTGGAACTTTATCTTTTCGAGAGATAGCTTGATCCCAGCCCCAGGTGAGACTTGCCCCAGAAGTCTCACTCCTTTTTCAGAGGAGTGGTGGACTGGGATGAGGAGGTTCTAATCTGTTTCTAAAGAGAA
Organism: Cacajao melanocephalus; assembly: GCA_963573385.1. Classification (NCBI taxonomy): domain Eukaryota; kingdom Metazoa; phylum Chordata; class Mammalia; order Primates; family Pitheciidae; genus Cacajao; species Cacajao melanocephalus. Next base: position 134,301 of record CAUYLG010025456.1, read on the forward strand.
TGAGTAGCTCCTTATCTACAAGTGTAATTATAAAGAGATTTTCTTTTGCAACTTCAGGGAACAGGAACTTTTGCTGCCAAATTTAGCAGTGTGTTTTAAGTCCCTCAAATCTCCTTTGAGTGCTACCAAAGCTCTGAGCTTTGTTGTTATCTCTTGTTGAAATACAGCCTGGAAAGGTCATATCAACAGTGCCAATTTATGAGCCTGCTGAGCCCAGACAGGCCTAGGGCAGAATGGGGAGTTCCTAAGAGTGGAGGCTTCACAAATTTTCTCTTCGAGTGAGGCTGTTTACAATGTAAGGTTATTTTTGCTTTAGAAGACCAAACTCTGTAGGTTATGGTCAGACATGCTGTTCTTCAGCCTTTTTTACTTCCGCTGGCTCCCACAGCCCCACAGGGGCTCAGATTGGACAGTAGGTCCCTGCTGAATCAGGAGAAGCTCAGCCTTGATGGTGCATAGAGCTCCCAAAACTGTGCACTGTACTCCTTAGTGGAGGTAAGTTTCCTTGGCAGAGTTATGCTGGAATCTCCCTCCCATTTAGTTTATTAGCAGTTTGTAACCTAATAAGTGTTCTAGTGGAGTAATTAAAAGATGGGAAAAGCTGGACGCAGTGGCTCATGCTTATAAACCTAACCCTTTGGGAGACCAGGGCAGGAGGATTGCTTGAAGCCAGGAGTTCGAAACCAGCCTGGGCAACATGGTGACACCTCATATCTACAAAATAAATGAAATTAGCCAGGCATGGTGGCACATGCCTGTAGTCCCAGCTACTTGGAAGGCTGCGGTGGGATGATTGCTTGAGCCCGGGAGTTCAGGGTTATAGTGAGCTATGATTGTGCCACTGCACTCCAGCCTGGGTGACAGAGCAAGACCCTGTCTCTAAAATAATAACAAAACAAAAAATGGTAAAGACTCTAAAAACTACATGTGGAACTTTGTACTCATTTGCAAAGACCTTAGGACAAAGAGGACTGACTCGTGTGTGTATACTTTGTCACTTGGCAAAAAGGAATGCCGGTAGGGAAAGGAAATTAAAGAACCTGAATGACCCCAGCAACGATAAAGGAGTGTGGTCTGGGTATGTGCACCTGTAGTCCAAGCTACTCAGGAAGCCGAGGCAGGAGGACTGGCTGAGCCCAGGAGTTTGAGGCTGTCCTGTGCAGTGATCACACCTGTGAATACGCCCTGCACTCCAGCCTGGGCAACATGGCAAGACACTTGTCTCTTCAAGAAAAAAGAAAAAAAAAACATTTGCTCTTGGCTTGACTGTGCTGGGAGAGCCAGTTATAAGGATATTGGAGGTAAGAAGGGCTGTTGGTTTTGTCAACTCTAAGTGTCCAGGGGGAAATGGCAGGGATCCAGGTTAGAAAGAAAGCAACCGGGGTAAGGTGTGGTGGCTCACACCTTTAATCCCAGCACTTTGGGAGGCTGATGCGGGTGTATCATCTGATGTCAGGAGTTTGATACCAGCCTGGTCAACATAGTGAAACCCCGTCTCTACTGAAAATACAAAAAGTTAGCCAGGCATGATAGCTCATCCCTATAATCCCAGCTACTTGGGAGGCTGAGACAGGAGAATCGCTTAAACCCGGGAGGCAGAGGGTGCAGTGAGCCGAGATCATGCCATTGCTCTCCAGCCTGGGCAACAAGAGTGAAACTCGGTCTCAAAAAAAAAAAAAAAGAAAGAAAGAAAGGAAGGAAAGCTCTCATCTAAAGGCTCTAGAAAAAAAAAAGAAAAGAAAGCAACTGGAATTTTTGTTTTATTTAAATCTCATTAAATGGAAATAGAAAAACCTTTTTATTTTCTTTCCCACCCCCTCCAATTGCAGGACCCACAACTGTTTGGTAAACCCGGGTGGATGTTTTTCCCTCCATTTAGATGTAGGTACCTATTCTGCTTGGGTGCCCAGCTGAGTTTTGAAAGCAGTGCTATCCAGACTTCTTCTCATCTGAAAAACACCTATGGCATTTTTGTAGGTGACTACATGGCCTTGTGGGAGGAAGCCGAGCTTCTTCTGGAAAGCTGTAGAAACAAAAAAAGAAGGCGATGGAGATTGTAACACCTGTGTTGTCCTCCTGGGTCCGTGATAGCCCTTACTATTTGGTCATTGCGGGGGTTGGGATGGCTTTATTTTTTGGTGTTCTCCAAAAGTTAGTCCTCAGTCTCTCTCTTTGCCAGGTTGGAGTGCAGTGGCGTGATCTTGGCTCATTGCAACTTCTGCTTCCTGGGTTCAAGAGATTCTCCTGCCTCAGCCTCCCGAATAGATGGGACTGCAGGTGTGAGCCACCCACCTCGGCCTCCCAAAGTGCTGGGATTACAGGCGTGAGCCACCATGCCTGGCCTGTCTCTTCTCTTTTTAATTTACAATCTTTCCCTGGGAGTCTGTCTTCTACCGTTACCAGTTAGAGAAAACAAAGGAATGAGGGGGAATCTAACTCTGCCTCTCTTGCTTTAGGAACTGAATGTATTTATTCATTCAATAAATATTTATTGAGCATTCCTTCTGTTCTAGGTTTTGTTCTGTATGCTGGGGAGTTAGAGATAGTTAAGACATTGAAGTCCTTGCTGTCATGGAGCTATAGTGAGTGGGGGTAGCATTTCAGTAAACAAGTAAACAGATCAGTAGATGAGATAAAGATAGTGCTGTGAGCTATGAAGGAAATAATGGTGATGTAGAAGAGACAGTAACAGGGACCTGAGAAGGTTAGAGAAGGCCTCTGAAAATGACATTTCAGCTGCGAGCTTAAGGATGAGAAGAAGCCATGAATGTGCAGATTTGGGGAAAGTTCATTTCTGGAAAAAGGAACAGCAGAGTCAAAGCCCCTGAGGTAGGAAAGAGCTTGACATGCAGAAAGAACACCTAGGAAGTCATCATTGTTAGAATATAGGGAGCCAAGGGGGTGTCGGGGTGGAAGATGGGGTGCAACTTGGGATAAGGTATGGAAAATTTTAGAGGGAGAGAGGGGAGCATTGAATCTGATTGAGAAGAATCAGGAAAAAGAGTATGGTGCTGGGCATGGGGGGCTCAGGCCTGTAACCCCCACACTTTGGGAGGCTGAGGTGGGAGGATTGCTTGAACCTAGGAGTTTGAAGCTTCAGTGAGCTATGATCATGCCACTGCATTCCAGCCTGGGCAACAGAGCAATACCCTGTCTCTAAAAAAGAAGAGAAAGAAGTGAAAAGAGGAGAAGGAGGAGGGGGAAGGGATAAGAATTTGAGGAAACAAAAGGGATCTGGAGTGGGCAGAGACTGTATCTGCTTAGCTACAGGAAGTTGAATGACTGTAGTCCGCATAATTCTTGGGATTAAGCACTATGTGTTTTTAAATTTTTTGTAGATTGTAGGTTTATGGTAAAACATGAATGTAATGCTTACTTTGTTCTAGGCATTGTGCTATACTAGGCATTTTTATTTCATTATTTTAGTAAATCCTCACGACGATCTGATTTGTTGATTTGTTGATGTTGTGACATCTGCAGGAATGTGGAGTAGCTAACTTGCTTAAAATCTGAATCTAAGGCTATTTGATTCCAAGCGTGTGTTGTTGCCACACCTTCACTCTGGTCACTCTGGTTGGTGTATCAAATGCAGCTCCCATTTAGTTATTTAGAACATCTAATGAGTTTTTTCCTTTGAATCATTATGTGTTATTTATGGTCACATTTTGAATGTTTGCGGAATTGAATGAGTTTTTTTTTTTTTTTTTTTTCCCAGCTTTCTCTCTAAGGGGTACCGGGTTAAATACTGAGAATGCCAGTCCATATAAACAACTGGGGAGGGTGGGGCTGTGGCAAGACTTGGAAGAAGTTAGCCTGAATTACATCTCTTCATCTGGGCAGGAAGAAAGACGGCCTTTCTCCTTAATGTTCCATAAGAAGTTAGATGTCTTAAATTTCTGTTCTCCCTATTGTATAAGAAGATGGAATTTGCTTTTGGAAAAGTAAGTAATTTGTCAGTAAACTAGTGTTTATAAATAAACCCTGATTTCCTAGTGTACGGATCTCTTCTAGAGTCTTCAGGTTTGTTGGAAATGTTTGAGAAAAGAAATATATCAGGCCACAGCTTTCACTTCTTGGAAACTGAACATAGACTAGTTTCTGTTGGTTGATACTTCTTTTTCTTTTTTGAGATGGAGTCTCACTCTGTCACCTAAGCTGGAGTGCAGTGGCGTGGTCTGGGCTCACTGCAGCCTTCGCCTCCCAGGTTCAAGTGATCCTCCTGCCTCAGCCTCCTAAGTAGCTGGGATTATAGGCAGGCGCCACCATACCTGGCTAATTTTTGTATTTTTAGTAGAGACAGTTGGCCAGGTTGGTCTTGAACTCCTGGCCTCAGGTGATTTACCTGCCTTGGCCTCCCAAAGTGCTGGGATTAACAGGTGTGAGCCACCTCGCCCAGCCCATACTTCTTTTTCTAAAGGTCTGATTCTATTTGGATTCTGTAAGTAGTCAAGGCCCACAATTCTGAAACGAAAACGTATGCAGTGTTTATAAACTGTCATTCCTCGGTGTTCATGAGAACTGTGGTCAGCCTAATCAGTCCGCTTAGATGGAATAGTTTGTGAAGGGCAGAGCAGGGGTGAGACTGAATTTCAGATTTAGTGTAGATTTCTAGAACACGGAGGAATTTCTTTGGTAAATAATTGGATTCTGCTTTTCTGTCTCCCCCATCCCAGTCTGTTTCAGTAACAGACTTGCTTCTGAAGGGAAAGATAATGTACTTGGGAGAGATTCCTTCAGAGGGTGTTTTTCAGATGATCTTCAGCACTGATTCACGCTGAGCAGACATGAAATGTCATCTGCCATTTGCAGGGACACACAGATGGGTTAGGAGGTGAGGCTGAGAAGACTGGCTGAGGTCAGATCTCTAAGGGATTGAACCATCCAGAAAGTGGGGAATCACTTTCCCCAGGAAGCAGGAAGGAAACACAATTAGATGTGGTTTGTGGAAAAGAAACCTAGGAGACCATGTGGAAGGTGGAACTGGAGTTGGATGGAACCCACCTATTTTGTTGGCTGTAACTGGAGAAGTGATATTCCAGTCCCTTAAAATTCATTTAGAGCAGAAAGTAAGGGAAGTCTGGGGGTGGGCAGGATCAGAACTCCAGACTGCAGAGCTTTCTGGAGCCGTAGAGCAGTGGTGTTTGGACTTGAACGTGCACCAGACTCACCTGGAGAGCTTGTTACCAATTTAGTAGAATTTTTTAAGTAAACATTTGCATTTTTAACAAGTTTGGAAGTGATGCTTCTACTGTTGTCTGGGAACCCCACTTTGAGAACCATTGCTTAAGACTTGGGAGCTGAGAAGCTGCTAAGGGTGTGAGGGTCAGATGTTAATTGGCTTGTTTCTTTTACTAAGCCAGAATTTCAGTCTACAAAGCTTTACTTTAGCTGTTCTTAGGTAGCTTGCTCTAAAACATCAACAAAGCCTGGTGAAGGTCCATGCTTGCAATGACTCTTCTCACCATATCCATATCACTTCCAGATGAGATTTCCAGGTGTGTGCTCATCTTTAAACAGATGCTTGTCTAATTTTTGGAAGATGCCTTCCTGGTCACTTGATTTCATTAGGACTGGTGGCATTTATGCCAGGAAAAGCTTCCCCCTTGCCTGTTAGCACTGGTCCTGCCTGTCAGGGCTGTTTCAGGGACAGCCAGCAGGCGCTGCACTGAGTGTGTTCTGTTGATTAGCCAAGTTTACACAGGACATGCCTGGGAGATTATCTCTTTAGGCCAGGAGTTGAATTTCAAGGGCAAAGTCCACAGTTGGCAGCAGAAAGGCTGAGAACACCTGGAAGAGGGGAAGGATTTCACTTGCCTTTCACTCCGCAGGCCTCAGTGCCTCTTCCCACAGAGGCTGGGTTTTTCTCCTTGTTGCTGCCCAAGCAGGTGACCTTGGGATGTTTCTCACAGAGCAGCGTGACTCCAGGCACTGCCCCTTGTTGTCTGCTTCAGCACCTGTGGCTTCAGGTGAGACACTTGCATTAGTAAATGTTAGCTACCCTCTCCTCCTTGGCATCATCATTTCTTGAATCCTTTTCTGGGCTTGCTTCTCTCTGTGGGGAAGGTCTTCATTTTCCTTCATAGTCTGTGACTCCCAGGTTTTCCCCAAGCTCTCCCTTTCTTAGCTTCCTTTTAAGTTCAATAGAATTCTGTTTCCGTGTGGGAAGGGATATTAGAGACTGCCCAGCACAGTGCTGCCCAGCTTAATCTTTGTAAGGCACACTGGATAAAGGGAGGCGGCTACCCATACACAGCCTGAGGCAACCCACCTGGGACTCCCATAGCCTGAGTGCTGTCCCTGGGGTGGAAGGAGTGGGTGGGTCCACACGGCTGTTGTCTATTTTTGGGGTACTAGCTGGGAACTTGGATTCAGTCTCGGGTGCCTGGGAGATGTGAGGTGAGAATACCAGTGCCCAGGGTGGAAGAGTGAGGACCGAGACTCAGGTCTTTTCACTTCTGCTGATTTAGGGCCTTGCTGTGTATATAACACCGAAATTGTGTTTCAGATTAGCAGGCAGACATCAAACCATCTCGGGCTAACTTTTGCTTAAGACATTTTTTAAAAAGCAACACCATGTGTTCTAAAAACTTTTGCAAAATGGGGAATATGTAAGGCAGAATATGAGCATCTCCTATAAACCCGTGCCCCAGAAAAATAGTCATTGTTAACAGTTGGGTAACACCAGATTTTTTATTTATTTCTATTTTTAAACTAACATCTTTGAGCCATAACAGATTCTTTAAATGTTACATTTGTATATACATTTATTTTTTACACAAAAAGTTTATACTCTAATTTAAAAAATGGAAAGTAAAAAGTGTTGGTGAGAATGTAGAGAAGTTAGAACCCTCATACATCGTTACTGGGAGTGTTAGGGTACAGCTGCTGTGGGAAAGTTTGATTATTCCCCAAAAAGCCCAAAACTGCCGTATGACCCAGCAATTCCACTTCTTGGTATATGCCCAAAATAATTGAAAACAAGGACTCAGATTCTTGCACGCCAGTGTCATTGCAGCATTATTCACAGTAGCCAAAAGGTGGAAGCAACCCAAGTGTTCAGTGACGGATGAATGGATAAACAAAATGTACAAACCATGTACAAACAAAATGTATGAACACAGTAATACATACTGTGGAATATTATTCAGCCGTGAAAGGGAGGAAGTGCTGATGCATACTACGATGTAGATGAACCTTGGAAGTGGAAATGTTGCCCTAACTGAAATAAGCCATATACAGAAGCACAAATGTTTTGTGATTCTGTTTATGTAAAATATCTAGAAAAGGCAAATTCATAGAGACAGAAAATAGATTAGAGGTAACCCAGGAGCTTCGTAAGAGGGGAGAATGGGGAGTTATTGCTTAATGATTGCAGAGTTTCTGTTTGGAAGAGTTTGGGAAATAGTGGTGATGGTTGCACAACGTCATGAACATACTTAATGCCTCTGAGTTGTACGCTTTAAAATGGTGAATTTCATTTGTTTTCCTGCAGTAAAAAATGGAAAGAAAAGATTATACTATACTGAAAAACATCTCACTTGCAATTTACGTAGGATATTTTTCCACCTCAGGATGCGCTTTTTTTTAAATTTTATATTTATTTTTTATTTTTTTGAAAGAAAAAGAGAGAAAAGAAGAAAGAAGGAAAGAGTGAAAGAAAGAAAAAAAAGAATGTAAGAGAGAAAGAAAGAGGAAGAGAAAGAAGGAGAGAGAACGGGATTCTTGTTCTATTGTCCAGGCTAGAATGCAGTCTAAAAATGGGTATTAAAAACCTCTTTTATGCCAATA